>JABASI010000377.1:0-41014 GCA_019776505.1 Tomocerus nigrus | reverse complement strand
CATACATTTTTAACTTTATTTCAGGTTTCCGTGCTACCCCTACATCATGATTCTTCATTAGTCTTTAATCATTAACTTTTGAAGAAAAAAGCCAAAATACAAAATCAACAACAACCATTGAATATTTTCGAAGAAACATTTAATGATATGAGCAAAATTTTTTGGAACTATCAGGAGCATAGTTGAAAATAGTGAGATTTTTATTTTAGAAAATATCTTCAGGTAGAGTAGAGTTACCTACCTATTTAGTTCATAATCACTTTATTACATCAGAGTTGGATAGATCATCGTGCCCAACGAACTTCAAAATTTGGTTCTTCTAACTAGCTAACGTTGGAGAAAGTTCGCTTTAAATAATGAAAAGAGAAGCTGCCGTATAAAATAAATAGCAAGCAAGAATCTGTCATCCAGAAAACTGTCGTGGCTTTTGTAAAGGATTCTACGTATTATGCTCGTCCCATAGATTCCACACAATGTGTGACTGAAGTTGAAAAGCATGAAAAGATCTTATGACTCGGAAGCATAAAAGAGTAGTCGTTCACAAAGAGCATCTGATTGTAAGTCAAGTCAAAATAATAGTCGCTGGTGGAAGCAATTTCATAATCCGTGTATTAGCTTCCTTATAAATATCGCTAACATAACAGCTACTTTCTCCGCGCTACAAATATACAAGTAAGTGTTGCAAATATAATTATAATATGATATACTTTCCAAGAGATAGATTGAATTCCACAAGGAGACTACCTAATAATATAAATAGAATGGCTTCCGTTCCGCCTCCAAATCCTACTTGCCGTCTCTAACAGATAAGAAATAAACTAGCGATGATAAATAACACGGAATCTGCTCTTATTTTGCCTTTTCAAGCTCCAGAGAGTTTATTTTGTGATACAGGCCAAAGGTTTCTACAGATGTCTACTTTAATTATTTTTATCCACCTATAGCTATACCCTCTTATTATTATATAAAATAAAATACAGCGGAAGATACTGCTATCCTTGATACACTGCAAATAAGTCCATGATATACATTATTTACGGACCTAGATATCCTACGCAGGTAGATATTAAATAGGCACATTATTGTATTTACTTTGTTGTTCTAGAAGCATGTGAATTCTTAGACGTGCAGTAATAGGCTTTAGCGCATATCCGGTAGCATCTTTCTAGATATAATTTCACGCACAACCGGGATTTTATAGCCACATCCTTGGAATAATAGTCAAAAGATTGAAAATACATACATAATTTCACATGGAAGGACATGATAAGGAACTCTGATATTTCTGCATGCGAAAATTGTAACAGAATTCCTATGAATTGCTGTCGCATTCACATCAGCAGCATCATTCATTTCACACTAAGTCCCATTTCGACAAATAACGCATCATATCACACAGTGGGGACCAGCCACAGCACCGCGTTAGAAAAGAACATAAAAAGGGAAATCATGTCAACAGTTAAGTCAAGCTCAAAAACTCAATTTCCATCCACAACAGGCACCGTTGGTTTGAATACAATAGAATTTCTTCAAAATCCTTTTCCTAACATGGAGTGGGAAAGTAAAGGCATGCAGTCGAAGAAGGTCAATCCAGAAGAATCAAATTCACTACTATACACAGACAGACAGCTCATGCATGGAGGACGCCCCCAAACTGGCAACCCCAAAATGGCAATACAAATTCCTAAATTGTAACATTTTAAATTCAGTCCACCAGTCACAGAAAAAAAACATAATCACTCTTTGAAACGTAAAATAAATTAACTATAATAATATTTAACGGATTAGTCATTATGTAAAACTTGTCGATAATCGAGTAAATTAAAAATCCACTCCGGAAAAATCATCTGCGATTTGTCAGGAAAAATTTTCTTCGTAGGTATTTTCATACTTTGCTACTTATTTCGCTACTGGCATGAATTAAATGTGGGTGCCCTCTGTTTGTGTCTTTATTAGGAATTACCACTTCGGTTTTATCCCTCGGATTACGGAACAATTATTTGGCCAATTAAGGATATTTCTAACAAATTCGTTTTTTGTTGTCACTTAAGGGTTGCCAATTTAGGGGTGAATCGTAGGTATATGACTGTGACACTCAATGTAAATATCGTACATGCATACAATAACACCTATAAGTAACTTTCTCCACATTTCTATTTTCGACAATATCCTTCCCAGAAACCTTATATCCTACATTTGCTTTCTCCGTGGAACATTTCACGCCTATGATAGAGTAGTACATAGTAATGCTCTAAAAATCTGTACAGAGATGGAAGTAAATATCCGTCTCCCTGTACGTAAGTGTGTGTTGAAAATGCAACTCTCACCATTTCTTTCTTTCTAAAGTAATGTATTCATTTACGTCACGTCAGTTGCATGTAGTAGTCATGATCTTGAGTACCTCTGGTCATGTCTCTCTCTCCATCTCAAATCCTTACACCTTACATACTAGTAAGTAGTACAGGACTGGAAATCGTATAATCTAATATCACTTTGTAGGTACATCCAGAGTAGGGCCAACCCTCTTTCTCTCTATATCTTCTTTCACCTCGACTTTCTAGCTAACAGGTTCATAGGAAAACAAGTGTATTATATTTATAACATAACGCAAGAACCAATTCAGTCACACTCGCACAGGGAAAAAGAATCCCAATTCCACCTTCTTCCTTCCATCACATACAACAACAAAGGAGCTTTATCGCTAGTTTGATTTTCCTCAGTTCTTCTTTTCCGCCGAATTCACATCTGTGTTCCTTTTGGTCGACCCGAAAATAAATATCTTCACTACACTTACATCCCTCTTTCTGTAGTCACGGAAAGGCTAGCGATTTATTTCTACATTACTTACAGGAAAAGGTTCAATGTAGTTCTTTATAAATATCGCTACTACTGCAAATCTTTTACATTCCTAGTATCTAAAATCATGAAATAATATTCCCGCAGCTCGTGCATAACCGGATGACTAAAAATGTTTCAAAACATTCACTTTACAAACAAAAATTAAATAGAAACTGACAAAAAGCGATAAATGCTGCGATTTCTGAAACTCCTTGACTTATGCAAAGTAGAATTGAAGGCTATGTACTATTTATCATGAAAACATTCTATCATAAAAAAGTATCATCCCTCTTTCTGTAGTCACGGAAAGGCTAGCGATTTATTTCTACATTACTTACAGGAAAAGGTTCAATGTAGTTCTTTATAAATATCACTACTACTGAAAATCGTTTACATTCCTAGTATCTACAACCATGAACTAATGTACCTGCAGCTCGTGCATAACCGGATGACTAAAAATGGGTCAAATCATTCACTTTACTAACAGAAATTAAATCGAAACTGACAAAAAGCGATAAATGCTGCGATTTCTGAAACTCTTTGACTTATGCAAAGTATAATTGAGGCTATACATATACCTACTATTTATCATGAAGACTTTCTATCATAAAAAAGTAATTATGGGAAAGATTATAAAAAGTAAAATGATTTTTAGCAATAGCTTTAGGTAGTGTAATTGTGTGCTAGTCTGTGTAAACGGGGGTCTTTGTAAACAAAAGCCTTTCTGTCTGTATCATGCGTTGACTGTGTCTTTGTGTCGTGTTCAGGAATAAAAAAGTAAATTAGATTCTCTGTTATATAATGATTTTCATATCATGAATCACGTTACCTCTCCACCTTGTCTCTCCTTTGGTTTCAAACAACAAAATCTAATAAACATGTCGATACACATGTCATACTTATGAGTAGAGTACTGTACAGTAAATGCGTTTTACTACATGAAGTCGTGACAAATGATATCAAAATGGGGAATCTCATTTCCGAACTGTAAGCTATGATATTATTTTTCGCAGACAAATCCTTGATGCTATCTTGCTATCGTGGATTCCATTACAGAAAGCTATGATCGTTGCGTGACACAATTTTTTAATGCATACCTACCATGTAAATTAGCGTATTAAATAGAGAGCATGTTTTATATATAGATTGTATAAATGGCGGATCAAAGAGCATTAGTATGAAACGTTGACACATGGATCAAATAAATCCGTTGGATAAAAAATTGATTGCTTCTATACTCCTTTATCCCAGTAGTAGCATGCAGGCATAGATAATAATAGGATGAGTTAGGTATATACATAGAGCCCTATTTATGTAGGTACATGACTTGCGTACATTTATGGATCAGGGACGCATAGTTCCGTCTTCGTAGTCAAAATTACTTCGTACTTAGCATTATAATTGTGTTTCTTTATCCTGGATTGAAACGTGAGTGAACGTCCCTGTTAGCCATATGAAGAAGACTTTGATCAACGTGTTAAAAGCATTCCATTGCCTGGATTAATCAGAATAACCTAACAAAATTCACTGTGAAAAATTGACAAGAAGCATTAGATTCTCGTCAATAGAGAAAATCCAGCGGTGAATAACATTTTATCCGCCTTTCTTAAATAGAACTGCGTAAAATTTAGCTCATCCTCCACCTTACTTTATTTTATTAGAGTGTATAGTCAAAACGAAATTACATATAGTTCCACACGTCCACCCTTTTACATTATGATCATATAAGACTAATGAAAACACGCTCACAGAGAGCAATATCCTTTGTATGAGTGCCTCAACTAATATGTAAGACAAGAAACAAACGCTGAACAAGCATGTAATAACAAATTGGAGTTACGTTTACGTACGTCGCAACATCCGGTATATTCTCATCATCACAAAGAAGTCGTAATATTAAGTATGATCCTTTCTCTACGTCTAATAAGACACTAACAATAAGACATCAAAGGGAAAGAACCAATTTCAGGCAGCGTTTCTTGACTTCCAACATAGAGAGAGCGGTGAAAATTGATTGTGAGACTTATTATTTGTAATGTTAACCCACAATAAAGATGTATAGTTGTGAGATTCCATTTTCCTTAGTTGTATTTTGTATTAGTGATATTTTCTTTTCCATCCTCATCAAAACAAACTGGCTATGCATTGACTATGGTGTATATTTGTACATATGCTACATAAATACATACATACAACTAAATTGCAACCAGGTGCAATAGGAAACATCTGACGCTAGTATGCTAGCTACAGACACAGAAGATGAGGGGGGAAGGAAGGTGTTTAGTAAGTACTAGAGTAGAATCCCTTGGGAGTTTTTATCCAGACAAATAGAACTCTGCTTTCGTTTACGTTTAACCTTCCTCCTTCCACTACTGTAAAGAGACTATCATGAGATTCTGAATGATATTGGTTTTCTTTTTTCATGTTAAGTCTTTAGAAGGAAGGAGAGAAAAGAATAGAAAGCCAAATAAAAGCTGAGAACAAACGTAAGTGTGAATTGTGTGAGGACTCAGATGGCAGCAAATAGAAGACCAAAGAGAATTCACTTCCTTCATCTAGGTTAAGATGTATAGAAGGGAAAATCTTACTCGTAGCTATTAGCCTGTACTATTGTTCTCTCTACTCATCCTCAATACTCACCTCTATCCTTATCTTCAGTATAGACTTTGTTTTTCAAGCTTTATTTTATAGCGTATGTCCCTCTTTCGTTGCGAGTCGGACAAATGGAGTGGAAGGTAGCTACACACGATACAGATAATATGTAAACGAAACTAGCCCAGCCGAGTAAATATTCCAAATGAGGATAAATAATGACAGGACTATCGTAAAGAGGTTTAACTATCCCAATCTCCATTTATCAGAAACAGAGGTGGAATGACAATAGACATAAAAACCTTATTGAGATGCCACTGCAACATGCAGCTAAGTAGGAAATGAACTTGCACCGTGTGCACTCCAGACACACACAATGAATATTCTAATTTACACAGCTACATTGCTTCCATATTTATTTGTACCTCTATCAATGCTTTACGTTATCTCTTATGACCCGTGAAGCTGGAAAATCCCATCATTATTATTTTCTTCTCGAAAAAGAGATGAGTCGCATATCCCTAATTTTTAGAAAAGTCATAATAGTAAATAATAATTATAAAACATTGTAAAGTATGGATATAAAAAGTAGCGGATATTCCAAAATTAATTAGCGCCTGTTTTCGCCCTCTCCCTTTTGAAAACTGAAACTTTCTTTTGATCCCAAAATCAAGCGGAGAATATTTAAAGAATTATCTTATCCGGTTTACGACGAATATAAACTTTTGAAAATTTCTTAATCCCTCCGAAAATTTTCCCATTTATGAATTAAAACTTTCTCTCTGCCCAAGAATAGTAAGTATTCAAAGTTTAAAACTCTATATCTTTACCAGTTTTCAGATAGATTTACAGACAGACAGACAGAACATTTTTATAAAGTTGCTTCCGCAATAAAATATGTAGTACCACATTCATAGAACATGATAGTACCTACCTAAATAATAATAAAACTCACAAACTTTGTCGTAGAGTTCTGCAAAATCCATTCTACAGAATTTATTACCTCATAAAAATTGCTAATTATAATAGAAAAACAAGATGAGAAGCCAAAAGTTAGTTTTAAAATAAAAATAGTTAATTTATTTCTCTGATTAACTCAATCTTTACGGGACAATAATCACTATATGCCCGTTTTGAAAATAATGCTATAATTGAAGTACGTCTTTCAAGAAAGCTTGAATACGGCTTTAGCAATGGGAGAAAGGAAAATGTTGAATAGAAATCCAAAAGTTGTAAATTGCAAGTAAAATGTTTTCGTTTCTAAAAAGTTTAATGGAAGAAAGAGGGAGAAGTGAAGGAAAAGTTAGTAGGAAAATGCTGAATACAAATCCAAAAGTTGTAAATTGCAAGTAAAATGTTTTCGTTTCTAAAAAGTTTAATGGAAGAAAGAGGGAGAAGTGAAGGAAAAGTTAGATCCGTTGCTCCTCTGCCAAAATCGGATTACTCGTGAGAGTTTCGTGGATTTCTCACGTTCATCCTCCTACGTCGTATCTAGATATAACGCAGCCTACAGCAACTTCTCCCCCTTTTTAAATAAATAACAATGCTAAAAATAATATTAATGCACTCAAAACTTAGTATTAGCATCTTAAAGATATATTTTTCATATAAAATAATAATCAATAACTGTCCCCCCTCTGTTGAAACCTCTTCCTGATCAATTATTAGTAAGGGTTGTTGGTTGTTGCACCAGCTTGAATAGAAAATAGAAAGTATTGACTTTCCCCAATGACATTTAATTACATACATTAGAGACAAGGATGAGGATGCTTAATTGTATGCGTAATGCAATTTGTAAACATAAAAATGTGCTTTTTGAGTTGTACCATTATTTATGTCATAGATTTGACAATAAATACAGAAGCTGTCCAGATCTACGACTTTCTACCTGTCTTATCACGCCAGAATAGAACATTGAAAATATTTTCACGCCTTTTCCAGCACATTAAACATTTATTTAACTTTCATTTTGATAAAACTTGGCTAAAAGTGAAAGTAAAGTAAAAGTATGGTGTAGTATTATAAAACGCTATAAAACTTTGGTGCGCTATTTAGCCGTGAAAATACCAAATGTCACTTACACGACATGAAGAATGGAAGAAAGTCGTGTAGCAACTGACATCTGAAGGGGCCTGTAGCGTTGTAAAATATTACTGTTCATTTAAAAATTAATAATTCAGAATTACTAATACACTCCATTGTAATTTCTATTTAGTTTATGACTATGACGGTTATTACAGTTATTGTCATGAGCTATGGACATACATTTAGAATACATTAATGTTGTTCCATTGTTAAAAAATGTTAGGTGCGACTGCTGGTTTTATTACTTTATTAATGCTTAAGTATTATATTATAATACATACTATATTACTTAGCTGCAATGACAATGAGGAAAATGTGTACACTGTCTACACCTATTAAACTACCTATGCCATGTGCTCATTCACCGATCTCAGAAGGATTACTAAAATAACATAAGTAATGCAAAGAATATAATTAGATAAGATGAGCCTATTGGAGACCTTTCAACGCCTCTACACGTAGTATCTCACATGATGCGACCACAAGAAGCATTTTCTCCTAAATTATTTCTTCATTTTTCCTTCTGTACGTGTAAATATTAACTTAAATACATTGCAGATAAACGAATAAAAGGATACATAAATATTTATATCATTGCATCGCGTAATACCCATAATCAAATATTATGACAGTTACGCATAGGTACGTTAGTACCTAATAAAAAATAGATTTTGATATTACCCAACCTTTCTCCGCTACATAAAAGGGGTTATGTTATGTAATTTTATACTTTCCACCAAAGGCAATTGTATTTAGCATGCAAAATTAAACAATGAAGAATAACTCACACAGGAGGCGAAGGCAAAGGTGTAAAGTGAATTTTCCAAGTGGCAACTGAGCAGGAGTTTTCATCAGCAGCATAACATCTCCAAAGACACTGAATCAACGTGGCTGCAGGCTGTCTTCTACGAATCATATGCTTTTGTCTTTGTTGCTGTTGAACTTTTAGGGCAAAGCCAGAGCCAAGTATTCCCTAAATAAAATTCATTATTAGTACTCATCTTAATACTAAAATACACAGAAGCGCCAAGGTACTTATGCAATAACATTCTGAATTCTTAGCAATTCAGAATTTGAATTAATAGCAATTATCAAGGTACTCACTGCACCACATCGATGCAGTGATATTCAAACTATTAGAATTTTTCATACACACTTAAGACTTAAGTACATAGTCTCTACATCACTGTTATGGATTATCTGGTAAGTATTAAGTATCCTGTCTAGTTTGTAACAATATTGCATATAGGTATACACCCTTGAGTCTGCATTCTTTGAAGCCTCCGTTTAAATCAAGTATGCCTACCATAAATTGCATTAAATCATGGTCTTATTATTTTCCACATAATTTCATATTAATAATGTCATCATCCAATCAATTAGGTAAAGGGATAGCCGAATAACAACAAAGCACTTTCCACTTTGAATTAATTCCCGTAGAATGACCGAAACTGACAGGAATACGGTTATTTCATGGTAGAATGTAGAGTGCGGTACCAAAGTGGGTGCATATTGGTCGGAGTAATTCAATTATGCGGTTACAAGGCAATAATTATTAATTATTCCATCCCATTTCACCACTACAACAACAGTAAACAGAGCACTCATCTGACTCATAAATAGCAGCACTTTATACATGGCTTGGGTTCAAGTTGGAACTGTTAAGCCTTGTTATGTGGAGTGAAAATAAATATATTATGATATGTGTACTGAATTGTGAAATTCACTGCACAACTCATATTCGAGTCGTGGCCTTACAATGCGTGTATCGTAGTACAAATAGATGACTAAAAGTGGGTAGCTGGGCCAGTAGGTGCTCGCTGATAATGTAGTGGGAATGAGAAAGACTGCGAGCTTTCCCACAGTAAAAAGCTTATTCAATCGAAGACACTAGCAACCAGCATCACTACTTTCTCTCAGTCAAAGGTACAGACAGACATGTAAATCCTTTGTCATCATTTCCAAAAGTGCAGTCGTTTGATTACCTACTCACATTTTACTTTGTATTTTACGTTAAAAAGAGTACTAATCCTAATCTCTTTGTTGTACCTAATGCCTAATGCAATGTAAAATATACTGAGGTAGGTTGTTAAAGTTTCAATTCATTCTACAATAGACCAACAAAGATCCCATAATATGTAATCAGATATTATTTACTTCACAAAGTCGCATCTCTATCGCTTCACGAAGCAATTCTATCTATCTCTACGTTACCTACATATACTCATATTATAAAGATTCAACTTTTACTTCCACGCATTTAAATCATGTGCACTATAGAAAAATGATGATTAAAGATTGGGAAAATATCGATATAATTTCATTACGGAGTTCAAATACGGGCAGGGAAAGCACTTTGTAAACTGATGCCTGTATTCCTTGCATTTACAGATAAGTACCTAACCTATGTACCTACTTAAGTTGGTACCTCGGTATTGTCGGTACCTGTATATCTAGTATACTTTTAAATGGTCTGAAACGGAATGATTCATTGGCAATGTTAACAAATATTCATTAATAAGTTACGTGCTCATTAAAATTATATAAATGATACATATTCATATAAATAAATAGTATTACTATGTATGTAAGTTTCTACTTGACATAACTTCTTGGTATCATAATATCATAATATAAGTCATCATGTGTCGTTAGTGTCTTTAAGGCATCATCACCATAAGTGGATTATTATATTATACCCAACCAAATCATTTGTTTTTATGGGAATTCCCAAAATTATGTAGGGCACACATAACAATCTTTCCGTTCTTTGAGGCGAGTTTTCTGTCTAGAATTACTATTACAAGAGCTTATCTCTTTTCTATTTATTCGACAGCCCCGTAGAACATCAAATAAACCTATACTAATGTGTATTAGGGGCTTCTAGGTAGCACTCTTGAGTAGACTAAAGATCTAAAGACTATTAAATGTTTGTGCAGAGCACGTAATCATAATATGAAATCGTATTGCAAAAATATATATCAATCAGTACATTTCCATTACAGACGCAATGTAGTGGTAGAGAATTCATATTAACACAACTTGTCTCTGATTTATTGGTTATCTAATTAAAGATTACTCAATATTTAAGCTATTAAGTGGAGGATTTAGAAGATTTCCCACACAGAAATAATAAATAGGTAGATACTACACAGTCACATACCTTTACTTTTACTTATAGAATTTTCCTATGAATTGAATCCGAACCAAGAGATAATAATCATCAAGTTAACAAAATGACAAGGCAGATTTTGTCTTCCATTTATTTCATTGTCAGTAGGTAATACAGCACAGCAGGGCTACTTCAGGCTGTACTAATCCTATTTGTTAATGTCATTTTTCCCCAAAGGATATATTAGGCATAGTAGGATGGATAGCAGGGCCAATAATAGAAAATAGTGTCATACCGTTATTCCTGTCCTGTCTCTCATTCATAGATCACCCTCACTATATGTATAATTACGGAGTTTTTAAATAGATTTATAGGATTGTACTGTTGAACAGTAGGATAATAAAACAATAGAGAGACTTGGTTTAATTCCACGAAAGTTACATCACTATATGAATATATTTAATTGTAAGGAACTAGGAAGAAGAGAATAGTAAGTTGAATCGCTTACAGATACATATATAATAAAATATAATGTTGCTAACACTTAGAAGAGGATATTCTAAGAGACTTTCCTTCGCCAGAGCTTAGCTGAGGATGAGAGTAGTAATATCTGGAAAGAGCGTATTACACCTACGGCTTATTTGGCCATAGTAATATTGCCACAGCTGAAGTAGTAGAGTTATTTAGTGGTTTACTTGATATCACAGTCGTCTAGACTTGGAAATTCATACCTATCATCAATCCGACTATATTCTAGTAGTCTACTACATAAACATGTTTGAAACAGCTGAATTTCTCCGTGTACATCGAAACTCCACATTTGGGATTTTGTCTGTGGGCAACAATTGTGGATTGAAGTGCAAAACTGCGAATAGAGCCTAGAGTTCTAGTTGTAAATGCATTGCTGCTCTTGCTGATAGTAGTCAGGACTTCTCTCCTGAGTTTACCCCACAAGTAAACAGAACATAGTGAAATTTGTCAATAAGATTTACTGTTGTGTCCTATGAATGGCTCTAAGTTGCTTTGACATAACATTCCAAATCTCAGTCTATTCAATCTCATGTAATTCACCCAGTCAATTCATTTTAAATCGCTACTCCTCTCTCTCTCTCTCTCTCTCTACTAAGTAAACTATGTTGAGTAAGATGGATATTGGTTACATTTCACAATGTGGATATCAGACTTATTTTAGTTTCAGTACAACTATAGTGTGTTGGGTGTGTGTGATAATAGTAGGTCGAGATAGTAGTGTATTATTATAGGAGCAGTTGTCGTTTTACACAACTACAGCCCATTAGTTAAGGGGCAAAATACAGGAAGGCCTCTTAAGTTCATGAGTAACCAGCTTTGATACGAGTAACCAGCTTTGATGATATTCATGCTTCAATAACTTTTATTCTGTATGCAAAATACAACAAAGTTTCTATTTTGCTTCAATGCTCCTCTCTTAAACGCTAACCAAACGGATGGATGCTCAGGAGACTTTCTCTCTTTTTGTCAAGGAACAACTTGTTTGTTTGCTCGCACAGTTCTCATAAATTACTAGAACAACTTTAATTTAGTTGTAACATTTGAATGAGCTTTATTATTCCATGTATTTCGACTTCGAGTGGGTGGGTGGCTGGCTCTTCAACCATACTACGTTTCACAATGGATCTACTTACACTGATGCATCTTTTCTATATTTACTCCTAATTACTATCCTTGTATCCGTATTTTGCTATTCGCTCTTCCAATAAAGCACTTTCCCCAAAAGAGAAAATAAGCTGTTTTCATTTAGCTAATTACAGAAGAATTACAGAATTAGTATTATTACAGTATTTTCTGTCTAGCTACCTAAATAGTAGACTGATTCTTTTGTGCACTCGATAAGTCACTAATTAATGACATCATTAATGAAAATACAGTTCCTAGCTTTTAATTTCATACCAGTTAAAAAAGGAACCAAGTAAAATCATAAAAGCAAGTTTAGCCTACGTAGATTTTTCTAGTAAAAAATCCACCTCCGCTCCGGTGTGTATCTTCATACTGAATGTCTAGACTTTTTCTGCTGCATGCCTTAATATAATTTCTAACTTTTCTATTATATAAAACATTCTCGTATAAAGTAGACGAGAGAGAGAGAAACAGAGAGGAAATGGAAAATTCAGTTCATTCAATCAGAAAAACTACAGTGTGCAAAAAACACGGGAAGGCAAAGTGCATATAGCTACAAAACGAAAGGCACTTGGCCAACACTTATCATTTTATTGTGACTGTGAGGGAAGATGTGAATGTATAAAAACGGCTTTTCTCAATATGCTCCCATATTCCGCTTCCTTCGCACGCTTTTACAACTTAAATCCTATCGTCCTAGCCCTATCTACTCTATCACATAACTTCCATTTTTCATTTCAAGCGTAAAATTGACCACCATCATCCATAACCATCTGCCTTCTGGATTTTATAGCCAACCAAAGGCAAACCGACATTTCATTGCACTGTAACCATAAACCTATGTGCTTCACAATTGCTGTGTTCTAAGTCCATGTCTCGGATTTTCATTCGTAACATTTTTAAAGTGCGTAGCAGGATGTGTCTTGTCGAAAAGTAGGCAGTCGACGTATGAAAGTTGCACACGATGTGGTTGTGTCTATGTCCCTACTTACCTACGTCACTCATAAGTGTTTCCTTGTGGTAAAAGGATGATAAAATGTACACATAGGCTAAGCATGACGTAGCCCAATAAGGAAAGGCAATTTCAAATGTAAATGAAGAAACTTTGAGGAGAAAACGAGAGCTTTATTATTAACATTGTACTGTGCATGCACAACAATGTCATTTTCAACTTGAGTTGAATTACCTACTTAAGGCAGAATTAATTTTGAGCTAAAGGCATTAGAGAACAGTGGATCTGTGGAAAGAAGAAAATGCTATTAGTTTGCCTAGTATATGACAACGTCTGAATACACTCCATGATACCTACTTACTTCACTAGTTACTCATTCACATCTGCGTACTCATGCACATTTTACCCATTTAGCAAATACCTCCAAAGGCTTCCTCTCTCATGACAAATGAGAAAACGCATGCAAAACAGAGATTTCACAAATCGGTTCAACTATATCCTTCTAATAATACCTCTTGTGACTACATTTCTCTTTTTCATACTAACAACTATATATACATACAAGTATTAGTATGTCTACTATTTAAATAGATTGTTGTATGATATAGTGAAAGGATATTCTCTGTGACCCACGCATAGAATCCTCTCATGTCTCATCCTATTTACCAAGTGCAAATGTGCCTAATAATGACGTACTTGTAAAAGCAGACTCTATTTCGCAGATCACT
This sequence comes from Tomocerus nigrus, assembly GCA_019776505.1. Lineage (NCBI taxonomy): Eukaryota > Metazoa > Arthropoda > Collembola > Entomobryomorpha > Tomoceridae > Tomocerus > Tomocerus nigrus. The sequence goes on along the minus strand of JABASI010000377.1, from coordinate 27,051 downwards.
AATCTGACTAGTGAACAATCCATATTTTTCAATCCTCAGCTAAGCTTATTTACTCCAGAGTTCGTATTAACGATGATCGTTTGCCCTTTAAAATTAGATCAGTACCTATCAAAAATATAATGATGCACTTGTTTTGAAAGAAAATTAGTGAAAATCATTCTTGCAAAAAGAACACTCCTATTATGCATGGCATTATAATTGTATCTTATCTGAGCTGAACAATTATCATCGGGCTATGAAATTATAATTATTTTCTTTTACTCTTTTTGTAGTGAACAATGAATTGGGTAGGTGCACATAGAAGAAGGCGAAATTCATCATTAAAAGTAACCTTCGACATTTGGCGGCACAAGCTTCAGAAGTATAATTTCTACGTTCTAACGATTCTACTAACTAAGTAACGAGTAAGCAGGCAGATACATCTCTGATATTATGTGACGTAATATCGTCGGAGAGAGAGAGAACTCTATCTGAAAACTAAAGGTACATGCAATTCTGTGTCGAATGTAACTCTATATTTCTACTTTCACTCTATTAGAATAAGGACACTCAAACAATGTCTATGCACAAAGTAGAAAGACATAGCATCTTTAATGAAAGTCTCAAAGTTTATCTCTGCTATTCTATTCTATACCCCCGTATACATCGAAAATGCCCGCCCTTGATGCATGTGCTCATTTCAGAATAAAACGCTTATCATATACAGAGTAATATAGCAGCGTCTTTCTAGGAGAAAACTTTTCGTGTCCGTGTCCACAGCACTATTTTCACTCTTCTTTCACTCAGCATAAATAGAGCACACACAACATTTACTTTACTATTTAAATCTTGCTCCCTACAAACACAAATAAGTCACTGTAGCAAACGGATATCTTCTATCTCTATCAGGATACACGAAATAAGCTCCTCGTTTTATGGTAATTGAACTGCTTGACTCCTACACACACTGAATTCAAGTTTACTAGCAACATAACAGCAACTATACTAACCATAATGCTGGCTTGTTCTTCTGCCTAGAGATATGCAAAAAGGAAAATAGCATGCATAATAGAAGTGATTTCACCCAAGTAAATAGCCACTATCACTTCTACCTTTCATGATAAATTTTCCTACAGATAAGAAACGTACGGTGACCACCCAACCAACAAGTTCCTACCACATTAAACACTAAACATTAACTCTAAAAGCATCAATGAACCTATATTTCTGTTTACTACTTATCTCTAAATCTACACACATGTATGATTTTATACACGTGAGCGAACAGACCACCATGCACTACTTATCTAATGCACTTGCATGGCATTTATTTACTGGTTCAATACACAAAAACTTTCTGAGCATTCTGACACGCAGGGGAAGGGGAACTGTGATAAAAAAGGACTCCTGGCCTAAGACATAGCGTTCTTCCATCTTTTATCTCAATGTAGATCAAGAAATATCTCCAGATAAATAAGTAACAACAGCCAAAAGAATGTTATTACATTATAGACATTATAGTATGTAGTGCTGCACTGTGTGCACTTTAAATTATGTACATTGCAATCGAAAATTCAACCTATCCAAACAATTACTCAAACTAATTAAAATAGTATGTATATTATTGCAAAAAGGCCACGAAATTTGGATTTTGAAACCAAAAAATAAAAATTGTCCCTTTAGCGAATCAATATGATTTTCACAGCAAGTCAGTGGGAAAGAAAAAATCTGCACTTCTTGTTGCATTTCGAGAACTAATTTGAAAACCTTTTAAATCCATGAGTTATCAAAGTACCTATATGGGTTAAAAGTATTTTGTACTAGCAATGAAAAGGTGAAAGCTGAATAGAAGCTTCCCTCTGTGTTGCATGACAAAAACAAAAAAATGTAGGGAAGATGCACTAGAATGAAAATTATTGCTACAAAAATAGTGCACGAAGTCTTTAGGTAGAAATGAGAGTAGTTGATGCATTAGTTACACGTGCAAATCCGCATCATCCATTTTCACTTTTGCGAAGACCTTTAAATGCTTTCTCCCAATTGGGTACCTATATTTAGCTTTACAAAGCTGTAACCGGTCTTTCAACTGTCAAAAGTGTAACTTTACTATTGTCACTGTTATTTCATTGGTGTTCTTATTGTCCATTGGGACTGCTCACTTTACTAGCTTTATTTTACTTGACTGCACAAAAATTTATCTTCATTATTTCATGTTTTAATTGCAATTTCATTAATAATTATTGAGGATTTTATAAAGGTTTCTTAAGACTGCTTCTACGGTCAGTTATTGGAAAGAAGGACTTAACGACTTATTTTTTAGCTATTTAGTAGTTTTTACTGTGACACTATCTTCAAATATTGCAAGTGTAGGGTTTTCCTCATAAAAATTAATCTAGTGACAGTTAGATAAGTAAAAGTTATGTGTACAGAAATGGATGTCTGGGTTTACGTCATTTACGTCTCGTCTACTTTTTCGGTAAGTCCCACTTTGGTCCACGTCAGATTTCTAGCAAAGGCTTTTTGTTAAGTTCGAGTCTTTTAAGCTGACCAGACGAAGCGTAATATGCCATTCTGGCCTGGTTGGAGTTGGATAGCAGACACACAACTCTGCTAACAAAAACAACTGGATGGACGTCTTTGGGGAATCAAACTCCCATAAACAGATATATACTTCAGCCTTTCCCAATGTAGCTAATCTATCTACCCTAATAAAAAGCAACTATCTGTATTGGGTTCCATTACAGAGACTTAAGTTCATTGACTAGTGACATTTTACTCCTCTCGACTACATTGACAACCTATCTAGCTATGTACATAGAGAAAAGGAAACCAATAACACAAATTGGTAGCAAAGTAGCAACAGTATGTAGATATTTACCTCCAACCAAACCAAAGTGTAATGAATAAAAACTTTTACTAACTCAAACATGAACTTTGTGTTAGTTTGCTCAATTTCCGGGGAGAGCTTAAATAAAATTTTCTTCAAATTTCTCAGATAATGTTTATTTTAAGTTATTTTTTCCCTCTTTCCTTTTTATAGCTCGTCTTGGACAATTGAACATCTCATTCTAGCCAGTGAATCCCTTATTCTTATTTTCATGTAAAATATTTCAAAATCAAGCTATAACATCTACACACAAAAAAAAATCATCCTTTTTTGACATTTCCTTGAATACACATCAGAGTTTAAGTCACAAAACTATGACAGTAGGTAATAAGAGTAATAATAACTGAAACGATCATTTTTACTATGTTACAATCTGCAATTTAAAAAGATATTATTTGGCAGTAGACATTAGATATTACTGTAATTTTGCTGGAAGCAGATCATTTCATTTTATGTATAGTTTTGAGATGTAGAAAATTGTAAGTTAGGATAGCCTTATTATTTAGCTATTATTAGGCAATGGCTTAGTTGCTCCCATAAACTTAAGTATCAACTGTGAAATGTGGGCCAATAAAGTAAATGGTGGCTCCATTGCATGGTGTGACCGAAAGTGAGGATCGATGTCAATGTGTGTGCCATAGCATAAAATATATCGACTCACTGTGCTATCACAGAACGGAGCAGATTATTAGTGAAATAGGAAGTTTGGGAGTGGTTGGAGGAGGAAGGAGTCGCATCGTATCGTTCCTTTTCCCCATGAGATTCACTTCCCCTCCTCTCGGATATTTAGTAATTTTACAACTTTTATTTCGACTCGAATTCCCACTTACTTCCTTTATCGTAACTACACATCCCACAAGTAGAGACTGCATTTTAGTATAACTAACTATTTATCTTGATATATACTAACGGAGTACATCGCACACAGAATGACACTTGACTTTGACCTCCCATAAGTACCGAACATTACATTACTCCAGTCCAATGGTATTACATTCCGATTCCAATGAACAGGCAAACTGAGACTCCTCACACCCAAAAGATCATACTACCTATATACTATAATATGTAGGTATGTGAACTATTTATAGTACATGTTTTCAAAGGTTACAGTTACTGTTTACAGATCAGACGAGTTCACTTGTCCTAGTCTGCTTAGAATTCCTAAAATCTCAAGTTTCCCTTCAAAGTGATGAAAAAATTGAATGAAAGTGAGCCTAAGTGGAATACAGATAAATAAAATTGAATGGCATATCAGGTAAAATTATAAGATGAAATTTCAAATTTGTAATTCTACATAGCGAATTCGGTCGATCTTTACGCATTCCATGTAACAATATATACATAACATAGTAGCCACTATAGTAGGTAGCTATAAGTACGTGCAAAATGGTTCATACAACTAGAATTAACTTTCATCTCTTCCGCTTCATTTTGTCTTTGTAATCTGTAGTCGTGTAGTCTACAGTTACATAGGATGTAATCCAGAACAGATATCGTTGCATATTATGTACATAACAGTTTAGATTACAAGCAAATCTAGAATCATATTTCTCCGCCATTTCTGTACATCAAATATTTTGCAATTTTGACTATCAAGATAAGTTTACTCATGGTCAGTGAGCTATTGGCCTACATTGTTGCTACTGACTCGTATAAGAACAGACAGAATATGCAAATGTACCTAAAATTTCTACCAAATTATTTCAGGTATAGGAAATGCTTAATTCAATATTCACAGGCTGCCATCTCCAGATCAATAATATCAGGAATAATAATTGTTTCATGCATTTTTTTCACAGTGTTTCAGTTGAAAGGATTTTGAAAGGCCTATTTATGAATTGAATGACGATTGCTACCTATAAATTGCATTCAGTTCATAACATTTCCCGGAAAAGCAATTTTTTGCCGATTACCTCCTTTCATATACACAAATATTACATAATACGAAGGTACGTTTAAGTAAATAATAACATTACATGGCATAATATGTTGGGGATGATGGGTCTGTTTTAATCCAAACCATCGTTAATTTCATACAAATCAATATTTATTGCCCCTTACTGCAGGTATTAATACCTGTGTTAATGCTCTTCTTGCAAATGGACAAAAGACATGCAACACCAACCCGGAAAACAATCTTTCCGTACACACTTTGACTCAAACGTGAATGCTATACACTCTACACGATGTATTATCAGTATCTAGGAACTCTAGCTAGGTAATACAATTCTACGGCAATCACACGAAGTAATAAAATACACTTGGCATCCTTGAATTTCTATGTATCGATAAGTATTTTGCTGACATACTTACTTACTGTCACAATTAAATGCACAGTAAACATGGAGTATTTACCATTGTCATACAATGTTTTTGGAAAAAATAATTGAATCAAAGACTTGCACAATGACTCTTTAACTGCCAACATTTCAGCAGGTGTATCTGATACTTTGGGTTGCATTAGTTGCATTCAATTAGTAATTGCTTCCCTACTAAATAAAATCCCAATAGTAATAATTGAATATTTAACGACATTATATCAGTTATAGTCAAAGTCGATCTCACTTTTACATCAATGTTAACAATATTTCCCTTTCAAAGTTTACTAGATCATAAATAAATTAGGAGCACGCAACATCATTACACGAAAGAAAACTTACGGCAGGAAGTGCGAAAAAGGAGATGCCCATAAGAGCACAAAAAGAGGCAATGAGTTTGCCCATCCAGGTAGTAGGCGCAATATCTCCGTATCCAACTGTACACAGGGTTATCTGCAATAAAATATTACACATTAGATTTATTTGAATTGTCGAAAGTTTGATTTTCGAAATTAAGTATATTTAGGCCTTCAACACTTTAACCGTGTTAAACATGAGTAACTGCATACAAGACTGGAAGCACATTAAATATCTGCCATGCATTAGCTAGCCCATTTAAAGTTACATTAACTACAACACAGCAATTAAGGATTAGGTGAAATCACAGGTGGGTATAGAAAGGGACAGAGAAAAACAATCAGAAATGGAATAATGGTGACAAAACAATCACTCTGTTCCAAGTGTCAACAACATTCGTAATTAGCTTTGAAACAATAGTTCGCTTCGCGTATATACTCCTCTCAGCAGGATGCACCCAGAAACCTAATGGTTGCCGGAAGAATTTGTGGAAAACCATTGAAAATATAACTTATTGTACGGAAATGGTGAAATTCGACCACAAAATCCATCATGTATACCATGTCCCTTATGCTCACCAAGGAAAACCACCAATTCACTCCAATCCATTTCATTACTTCACCAATTCCATTACTATAATAATCTGGGGAAATATTACTACCTATTACTATAATAGTGTATGAAGGCATTTTCAGATATAAGTTCATTTGTTTAGGTATAAGCCACTTTTGTACATTAGAGAGGAGAAATATCTGTCTGCAACAGCTATGACTAATTGTTAGATATCTGTATACTGAAAATTGACTGGCATTATATAATTGTCAATGAAAAAATAAGGAAACCGAACAAGGTATTTCTAATCCAAATCAATGTACAATCGGATATACTATTTAAATCCTATTCTTGTTGAATTCGGTATAATGTCTGCAACACATGACTAAAATTGAAAATCATGAATTGCTCCTTTGACGTGGAAAATTGTTTGTGCCTGCTGTAGATTCTGTTCTTTGCATCCGATTTCATTCATTCCCATTTGAACTTCCTTCAATTTCACAATTTTCTTTCGATTTTAGATCCGGATTTGTTAGTTAGATATAAAAAAGCGAGAAAGAAAGAGAGAAAGTGAGGGTAGCGAGTGAGTTGAGTACATAAGTTACTGGCTACAGTTTTACGTGTCTAATTGAAATTCACATTCGACCCAACGGCAGGAGTTTTATGTTACTTTTATTTGCACATTCCTTGTCGGTCTACACATTCTACTTACTATGTCCGTAGTAGACTAGACAGATATAGGACATGTCTCTTTTCGACTCTCGAATGCAATTTGTTTTTAAAGGTACTAACTTCAGAGGAATAAAAATAGCTTCCCTCTTTCCCTAAATTTTAACGAGATTATAATTGTTCGGCTACGATTGTTATTGTAATTACTTTACTTTCAATACAGACTCGAGTCTACATTTAGATGTAGACTACCATCATATACTTTGATACATAAAACATTCCACAAGTACAGTTGATAGTGTACTATATCTTTATTTCCATGAAAGGAAAGAATGAGAATTAAAACCAGATTTAATTTGGCTTTAGAGCTGCCGTGCCGTGATCGAAGGCTTACTGTACATCATTTTACTACTACTACTACTACAGTGTATGTCAAAAATCAAAAGCTAACATCCAGCACAACTTTCCATGTAAATGTCTTTGCAAATTTGTATGCTAAATAGCTCACAATTCTTTTATCGCTTTCCCAACTGAAAATGAAAGTGGTGAAAATCTAATTTTCTTTGAAAGACGTAAAAAAAAATTGGTGAGCTATTTGACTTAAAAATTAGAAATGAAATTTACATGGAAAGTGGAGCTGCCTGTTAATTTTGACGCACACTGTATGTACGTGCATATAAGTAGGTATAAATACTTTACGTAGGTTAGTAAATTCTTTTAAATAAATTTAAATAGTCCATACAGCCCATGCATAGGTAACATTAAATCACAGCTTCCAACAATTCCAACTTAGAAGAGAGTATATAGTAAACTGTTAGCATTGCAGTATTAAGTATTATCAAAGTTTTCAATATATTGCTCTGCCTTAGACAAATTACATACAATACATTATCCTTTTACGAAATCTATTTTAATCCTGTACGTATTTGTACTATACACCTTTGTAGTTGCAGATTGAATTGCTGTATAGCGTGTACCTTAAAATGTTGACTACAAAACTTGGGTACATTAGTAATATTATAGTGAGATGTATAGTGAATACACATAGATCTGATATACTAAAAAATGTTATATATTTAGTGTTATGTCAGAAGGTAAGTGAATGTATTACGCATTTAGGAAACCCATGAATCTAACTGGGAGAATAAATGTATCGCTGGTAATATGGTGGATGTTCAGTGTAGAGTTTTACTTTCTTACATTATCGTTAGACATCAAAAGATTTTCGCATTTCAACTCACAGGTTAATCTTGAAAGCAATTCGGGCTCTGATTCTAAATCAGAATTCCTTCCTCCTTTATGTCACAAACCAAGAACAAAGTTTATTTCATGTTCTTGACTTCTCCTTTTACTTATCTACCTAAACGCTCTCCTTTACCTTGGCTAGCTGCGATTTTTCAGGATGGATTGACTTGAAATGCAACTCGCTTGGATACCTGCTGATGGAATCAGCGCTCCTATTTCCCTGATGTTCTTATATTGCGCAAATAAATATTTCATAAGTACAAGTATAGGTACCAGTCTATAAGTAATGAATACTATAGTTGGAAAAATGTCTACTTCTATGTCAATTTAGAAATCCATGTGGTATTGCAACATTGCCATTGAGAATTCAACCCGTTGACATTTAAAAATACACATACGGTAAGGAGAATATCATATAGAATCTTTTGAAGTCTGCACGCTCCCTACAACTAGTTCAATGTAGGCTATCATGGTCAGAATCCCAATGCCCATACAAATTTTCATTCCAATCTCAGATCTTCAACCTGATTTTCTTTTTTCCACTGATCTTCTTCACTCTATGTAAATACGTAACGCTGTACTACTACATACATGCACATATAAATAACTAAACAAAATGACACAAACACAAAAGAGTTAATGGACGTAAGGAATCTAAAGTGAAAGCAAAGTAGAAAGTCTTATGCAAAACTAAATTGAAAGGTTTCATTCAATTTCCTTCATAATACGGAATTATTTTAGGCAACACAAAGTATAACGTGTTAGAAATTGAAATAATGTTTCACTTTGAGCAGACTTTCTTTGTAATCTGTTATATATATTATTCTTATTTAAAGGTTAATAAGTATGTATCGTCTTATGATAATAAATGCTACAACCATACAAATCTCTTATGCAAATTCACTACTGATAATAAACTAGCTCTGAAGAAGGTAATGCATGAGGTATACTTATGTATAATGGAGTGTTGCAATAGAATATCAGTATTATGGGAAATGCAATTCACACAGGCAGAGAAGGAAGTAAAGTGAGCATCAACACAACATTCATAGACTATCTAAGCTTTGTGCAATGTCTCTCATGGGGAAACTCTTTTCCCTATCTTCCTTTACAAAGGCCACATTTACATTTAAATGCATACTACCAGCTAGAGATTCAACAACTTTACCCGATTTTGCATAAATTATTAACCAGTAATATTCGCAATGAGACATTTCAGAGAATTTCTCAGTTTGTGGGAATCGAGTTCACGGAACACAAAGCTGGCTTTATGATTCGCTAGAAATTCCATGTAAATGTATGCAGAAATGCGATAAAGGGGAGCACAATCACAATATTTTTAGCTCAGGTACAATGAAACCTAAATGTCAACACCATATCTTGACAACTGCACTACATATTATGATTTTCCTCAACTTTTCAGCTACTTTTATATTTTCCGTAAACATACAATGATACAATATACAATCTACTGTATTGTAACCACAAGCTTGGCATTTATTTATTTTGTGTACTAAATTAAGCCTGACGTTATTTTTTTTCTCATCAACTTAGAATACGACATAAATATTACAACAAAATACAAATGAAAAGGTTTGCAAATGCCAAAAGGGTTGCTGTACTTGGGAAACTCATTTGAAATTGGTTAGCATTTCAAATTACTAATACCCTATCATTTTCAGGTCGTAAACAAGAATTGAATACCCTATATATGTAAATGTTTTCTTCAAGTTTCCCCTTACCAAGTGTCTATAATTCAATTCAAATGCAAAGTTTACATGCATTTACCCTAGAATCCGTATTGCCCTTGGAGCTTTCTAGAATTTCTTGCAGATTCCAGACAGACGGTTTGATAGGACTCCTAATCTAATTCCTACAATCAACTACACATGCATATGGAAGAAAATAAAAGGCATAGCCATAGCTAAACATAACTTCCCTCGGGTTTTGTCACTTGGTTTCATTTTGCCTTTGGTATTGTGAGCAGGAGCTCTGCTGTCTCCTTTTCACCAATAGGAATTGAAAATAAGAAGATTAAATGAAAATGTCGGCATGAATGACACAAATCATCGCAGGAGTAATGCAGAACAAAAAAGTTGCTCTTAAAATAGAATCTAGTCTTGACAAATAAAATGTAGCTGTCTAGTCTGATGTGCACCACCACATTCTTCGAATGTTCCATATTCTATCTGAGAACATGACAAAAAATGCACTTTTAATACTATTCTAGGCAATACTAGAAATCTAACGGAGGACGATATTTTAGCGTATTAGTAGTAGTAGCATACAAAAGATAATGGTATCTGTGGCCATATTTTTATATTCAATAATAAATTGAGTACATATACTTAATAGTAATGTATCAGCTTTTACTCTTGCCTCGGTCCCACGCAACCTATTCAATTTTACTCAATATAATATGTGCGGGTACTTTAGAGTCACATTTAGCCGACAGTAGTTCCGAATTGGTTCATTCACTCACTCAATATTTATTGCGTATCTGGTTTTGCTTTCTCCGAGAAGAACTGCACTATCTGTATATAATTTTCTATATCACTAACTTAATATAACATATAGAGCTATATATTTCGTATCTAAGTAATAAGTGGCATAGGTAATACGTGTAGTTTTGTATGTATAGGGAGTATATACACACGGGTAGTTAGACCACAAAATAACATATTCGATAGGCAACACTCCTAATGCTCCAATCTATATTACCACATTACACCATTATCTTTTGTCAGCTTTATGTGCTTCTAATAACGAGTGAAGAGTCCTTGAGGTCCTAGAAATGATATTACTACATATAAATTACGTAAGTCACTGTTGATAGTGTAAAAACATTTGAGTGTGAAATATTGCAATCTGGCTCATATTCCCCACTACTAATGCCAATGGAACATAATTTGATAACCATTGTATCGAGTCCTGATTCCCATTAATTTTCCAACTTTGGAGAACTAAACATTTTGAGATATAGTCCAACACAGACCAATATCTCTTCAGTCAAGAGATGATGAATGGTAAGACTGTGTCAGATTTCTCTTTACAGGAACCACGACCGCTGATACTGGTAAACCTCGCTAAAACAATTTAAAAGCCAATTCTTATACTGCAAATATTATATAAACAGTAAGTTACGGGTAGGAAAACTCTGGGTCGATAAATGAATTTTCACTAAAGACGCTATCTGGTCCAAAATTATGAAAAAAATATATGACTAATAGGAAATCTTGAAAACTTACACTTGCGGCTTTTGTGATTCGCAAATTAAATGTATCAACAACAGTATTTCACAAGATTTATTACTGCAAAGTTTCCTTGATCTATATACCACCGGCAGTAAGTACAAAATTATATAGCACCCACATAAAAATGGCGATCTTATAACAATACATCTATTCCTACTACAATATATACTCTTCACATTTTGGATGTGATGTATATTTAAGCAGAGACAGCTCAAAATGTTTACTATCCGACTATTTGTCCTGGTAAACTGACAGGTTTTACGGTTTAATGACATACAGAGTTTTGTAGACATAGTTTTCATTCTTATTTAATTCAATCTCCCATAAAAGACACAATGACATACGCATATATAAATGTACAATGTGGCCAAATAAAATATGGCTGTCATTACACTGCATGTACATGCATGCAAGTGAAAGTGGCTTTCACTGGGGAATGTTAACACTGCAGTGTAACAATATAGTGCATGCAAAACAATGGGCATTTGTTTATCATAGTTTTTCAACTTTTTAAAAGCCCTGGATTTTATTAAAATATTTATATTGTAACAAAAACTAAAAATTGATATTTTGGGGAATTTCTACAATAATTACATGGAATAAAAAAACCTTGATAAATAAGTTGAAAGATAAAACCTCGATAAATAAGTTGCCCTACTATACCATAATATTACTACTATCACGGCTGCTATGTCCTAATTCGTTTTTTATAAATAAAAAGCATGAATAATCTGTATTTAACATTAATGCATAAGCAATATTTATAAGTCTTTTTACACTTTATGTAGGACTTATTAAAAATGCATGGTTACATTTCCATTGAAATGCGATCCAAAAATAAATACTAGAAGAAATGGAGGTCACGGTGGTTGTTTAAGGAAGGGAACGCGTTTAGTTCACACTCGGCACTCGTGTCCATACATCATGAAACACATTATATTATTGGTTGAATAACACACATTAAATTTATTGTTCACACCCAGAAAATTACGTGTAAAACGAAGTAGGCAGGTAGGTAGGCCTCTATAATAGTAGTAAACTAGCGATAAGTATAGGAGAGACCTTAGTAATTCAGTAGGAAAACGAAAACGTGCCAAACACCATTACATTATTTCACAAGCTTTCCCTCCCATTCAGGGCAGATGATATCAGATGAGAAAAAGGAAATCCGAAAGATCTACGGCCCGAGAAAAACGTTGTGTTTGGAGTAATATTACTTCCACTGCCCTTCTATCTGTACGTACAGCTCTAGATTATATTTGTAATAATGCCCGTTATAATATTGCAATAGATAGACATGAGATTGTTATGTCTTCGCCTTCGGCCTATCCTTTAGTCTTTCCTGCTAATCTAAAATCCTACAAAACCTTGTCTTTAGTTATATTTCACAAGTGATGTTTGCTTTGGTCAGTTACGAACGATGAACGATGCTTCCGTTTCCTTTTGTTTTCTCACTGTTTGTATTTATAGGCAGTCTATATATTATGTAATGAAATGCGTGCACCGTATCAGTATCATCTCACAGTTATCTAATGCTAAGTCAGTGCATTAATTCGGTAAAACATAGCTACAAACTATTACGGACAGTGTTCTTTAGATTTCCTTGCAGCCTTCTTCCCACGTCTGCAATAAAATTACATTATCTTCAATCTTGCACATCGTAACTCTGCTTTCTCTCCTTTTGTTTCACCTCAATGGAATACAAATGCTATATAAGTGCCTCTTTCTAACTAATGTTTCAAAACTTCCACTATATCTAACTCCACTTCCTCCCTAAGCAAAAACTAACCAAAGATTCCGTCAGTTCTCATATGTGGATGCACATATTTAAACAATTTACTGCTCATGATGCACTGTAAATAGACACGTACGTAGCTACACAATGCTTATATATGTATGTATTCTATTAAATACACTTTTATTACAGGAAAAGTTCTTGTCTTGATGAAAATCAAATCCTACACGCCTATTCTAGTGGGACAATGCTGCGCATTGAACATTATGTTTACATACATGCTCTACATAAATCATGAATCATTTAAAAAATTCAATGTATTACAGGTAGTTGGAAATTCTGGCAATTGCTTCAACTTCTAGTATAGTAAAAGCCTAAAAAAGCAGTGAACGGTCTACCAATTTACTATAGTATTATTTTACTTTTCACAAAAAATAACTTTCTTGGCGTTTTTAGTAACGTGAAGGTTAAAATTGTAAATATTATTATAGAATGAGTTTCCCCACTTGAAAAGTTAACCCATTTAAGGTTTAAAAATCATAAAAATAGGTAATTCTACGAATTTTCAGGTTTTCATTACGTAAATCTATTTTATAGAGACCGCAAGGTATGCTAACCCCGCAGAGGCAGCTTGGGTTAGGGTTTTCATTAGAAATTATTGAAGTTTTTTAGATCCCAAAAAACAAGTAAATATATCTGTAGAATAAATCTGGGTAAGCTTTCCTGTTTAAATGTCCTTCTTCGGCTAAAACTTGACGATTAGAGCCTGTTTAAAACAATGGAGCGAGAAAATGAAATAAAGAAATGAGCAATACAAACAAGAGCACACATGTGCATCATGTATTTAAATAAGAAGCTTTCTTTGGGCTAAAAGTCAGACACCTCTCTCTCTCTCTCTCTCTCTCTACTACGTGCTATTTTATTCATTCTAGCTTTCTCCCCAAGTTCTTCTTCTCTTCAACTTGCTTTACTTTTGTTCGGTAAACTGTCTCGTTTCATTACTCTTCTCATTCATGCCAACCGGCAACCGTCGAATGTCGTCATGTACTATCTGTAAAAGAACACTACATACAGAATATATAGTAGTAGTAGTAGGTAGTGTAGTAAGAGTTAGAGTAACGATTCTCTCTCTTTCCACTACTCCAGCAGCCAAAGTGAATTTCCTTCTACAACATTCAGTATGTAGTTAAAACTTATAGTTACACTTATATTCTCCACTTATTAACTTTGAGGTAGAAGCAGTTAGGATACTAACTACAAAGAATACGAATGCGTAAATAACACGAGTACAACTTTGCTGTCTAAGCATTTATATTTAATGAACATGCTTTCAACTATAAATTATTGCGGAAACGCAAGTTTCTTAGCAGAAGGCTACACCAATGCATTCGTGCTTCCTAACAAAAGTTTCCTCTCCAAAGTGTTATATAAGTGATTCTTGAAGGTGTACGTACACAAAAATTTGTACAAATTTAATTTATACACTAAGCGATAGTTAAAAAGTTTCCCTTTAACCTAGAGCTAACGTATACGCTAAATATATCTGTATACATAAACATACCACATATAAATCTTGTAATCGTACTATTGCAAATATGCTCCTGCAATGTAAATCCAAGGTTAGTAACAAGATCCTTCTGAGCTATGATAAATTTGAAATTAGAATTTCATGGAAAAATTATGGTAACCTAACTATTTCAATGTGTTTCATTTATATAAAGTAGGCATATTCTCTTAAATTTTACTTTATTGTCTTACTTTGTCAATAACTTATTGTGATATATTTTATAGACTAATCGCTTGACCTTATTTATCTGAGGCAATTGTAGTTCATATTACCAGTTTAGCAATACATGCACACCTTGGCATATAAACCACATTTTTTGAATTTTATTTTGAATTGTTGGTCATACTTTTTAACTCAATTTCTGTTACGTATATTGAACAGATAAGTATATCATGAAAACGCAAGACAGAAACTTTATATTACCTGTCTATACGTAAGTCCTTTCTCCTATCAAGACATTAAAAGTACATGCACAGGCAAAACTACATGTCAGCAGAAAAAAATACACTATTTAGCAACTGTGGGCTGTAAATGAAAAGAATAAATTAGACAGAAGCTTTCACGAAGTGTATCGATGGATGCACTCAAAGTAACAATGAGGTAATGGAATTATTCGGAGAAAAGGAAAAGAACATCAAAAGCATTCATTGATCAATTTTATTCCATTTAGAAAATCAGTTATACCTGCAGAACGTTAACAGCAAAAAATTCTCTCCTTTCACAATCTACAGCAGTGATGCATCAAAGAAGCACAAATATTGAGGTTGTTTGTCTGTGTCATCAACATTATTGTCATTCCTACGTTAGAAATTATAATATAATAAAAGAGTTGCGGATATATTTTTATTCTGCGTATCATAATCAACTGCATTGAGTAAGCAAGTATATTGGGATGACTCTAAGCATATTTCATCACATAAATATGCATAGTTTGCATATGTACACGGTTTCCTATCAATCAATCTCAAATATTCTACACTATGAATCATCTAATGATTAACATATAGCTTTCTTTTTTCCCTATACAAACTTTACGTGAAGCGTTCACAGAACTTTCACCGATGCTTTCATTAAAAGTTTTACCAACACATATTTGTGATTTGGGTACATTTCAAGGATTTTTGTGGTGAAAATTAGCATAAAAGAGAAAGTTGGAGATACACACGAAATTGAATCATGCTGTATATTTCAGCCATGTACTTTAATCTAGCATTTCGGAGAAAGCTGTTTAGTTAAGTTCAGATAATAAAAAGAAAAAATCCAAAGGATTTTATCTAACAACTTACACTTTACTAGGACAATTTATCATCATCAACTGATTTTCTTTTTAGCATCTACAAACGTCATTACGTTAATGCAGACCACTGACTAGAAAAAAAAACGTGACAGCAGCATATTATTTTAACTCGCTTCGGAGAATCAAACAAGTTCAGCTAACCAAGTATTACTTACGCTATATCTATTGGTGTATAGAACTTGTCGTTTACTACTATATGTTTGGAAATATAAAAATTGATACCTATGCACCATATCTGTTGTATTTTGCAGGATACAGAAAATTCCAAGAGAAGCAAAATTATTTAGCATGATTACAGCAAGCTGTGACTTTGAGACTGCAAATGAGATCATAATGCATTATTGAATTCTAGTTTACATGCATCATTTTGGTTTTCACTATGCACAATGTGCGTCTAGTTTGCATACCAAAATAAATTCACAAATTACAACCATGCTTAAGTGATAACTTGTGTTCAGGAATAAAAATAATGGCCTGAGAATAAATTCAACGCACGTTTAGTACGTTTGCTACGTCTCTAGGCAGAAATATCACTTAAAACCACAAACTTTAGGCACGTACTTGAAAATTGAATTGAAGTACATAACATATACAATTATTTAAGTATTTAATTTTGTGTGTAAGTACGTAATTTACTGAGAAATACATGAAGTTTGAGGGGATCTTATCCAAAAATAAGAATGATTTAGTGAATAAGCCTAAATTTTGCAATGGTGTTCCTTTCCTGTCTGTCTGTGTCTTTATTTACTAATAAAGTTACTTTTACATTCCAGATATTTCTATCCAATTATGTTTACAAGTTGTAAGAAAAAGAAAGCATGCTACATTATGAGTGATAGATGGGAATTTGTAAAGAACCTTATTATAGGGTGTACATAAGATTTTAAAAACAGAATGTATATTTGCCAAGCTACTAAGCCCGAGATAATATTCGTCGATTTTAAGAAGTGTAAGTATTCTCGCTTGCGGCTAAGAAAGAGCTTGTTAATAAAAGACTAAGTAAGAACTACCAGTTTAATGTAGCAGTCGGAGTATTTGTTAATTTTGTTAATATTAAGCAAGTTACAAGGAAATGGTATTTCTCTCAAAGTAAAACATATCTGTATTGGATTCATGCTAAAGGATTAATAATTGTTAAGTTGAAGATTGGACAAACTTGACAAACTATCTCGAGTTAACTTTCCATTTCCTAGAGTTCCATTTCATCCCATTGGATTCCAGTGCAGCGGAAACTCAGATTAAAACTAGAAAGAGATTTACGTCTGCCTGCCATAATGCCTTCAGGCTTTAGATGAGGACGGCTTCAGCTTACGGATGACTAAACATGACATGAAAAAGCTTAGTCCGTTGAATGACGTAAGGTGAAGTCACTATAACATAACTTCATAACTAAAGCTGAAAGTAAATATTAACATTATGATATAGTATATGTTTATTTTAACTTAAACTCAGACCCTAGTTATAAAGACTGACTGAGAATCATCATGCAGTTGCATTGCCAATTCCTAAATTTCACTAGTAAAATAAATGGAACAACATATTATTGCCTACAACAATGAAACTGAAATTAAATACCCGTATGTCCCAACCTAAAAAGCACATTATACAGACAATATGCACAATTGCTTCCTCATTTGTGTGCTCATTTTACTTAGAAAAGGAGATTGAGATGAAGACAGATTACAGTAAGCCTTCAAGTAAAGTGGAAAGCAAATTCCCTAAATTAGATGTAGGCGTCTCTTAATCCGATGAGGAACAATCCAGTTGGTTTCATTGTCCTAGGTAATTGTTACCAGTACACAGAACTATGCACCTACCCCATGGAATTTGCTAGAACAGAATAATCTAGATCTTCATTAAAATTTTTGCTTACCTAAGCATATATGCCTTGCAAATGTAAGAGAAGGCGAATATACATTTAAATCATTGCACGAATGATTTTCTAAGGTATCTTCATAAATAATAATTGGAAAAAAACATCAACTGTACTTGTACATTGCGCACTTTATGTGTAAATGATGACATTCGATGCAATAGAATGTCTTAATTTTTGTCGCATTCACAATCAGAAATAATTGACAGAGAAACGAAAATTAACAGTTGCCCTTGATGTCGACATTTGCAATCGTCGCAATTATGAGGGAGTTATAGTATGAAAGGCGCATTACTGCTAAATTCTCAAACAAAACAAAGCGTACAGTGAATGCATACTAACGACGATTGTATTTCAAGGAATGTTTTCCTCTAGTTGCAATATTCATCACGCCCGAAATAATTTACAGTAGAAGTGTCGTCCCCGGTCTATGCAGAGAAGAAAAAATTGGGGAAAGCTCCTTTCAGCAGAGAGTGGTGAAGTAATGCGGGTATTTAGAGTTGGATTTTTGGTGTATTACTACATAAGACGGATTTCAAGCTGTGTCCTGGCATTAGTATTAGTTGGGAGAAAGGCAAAGTGAGTGCTGACAATGAGTAGGAAGTGTTTAGAAGTCTTAGCACGTTTTCAGTTTTAATGTATCTTCTCTTCTGGGAAAAAAATCTTAGGTTGACTTGAGCCGCCGCAGGCTAACATTTAGTCACTTTACACTTTGGGCAAAGTTTTCTTTGAGTTTTGCTAATGTAATGCTAACCGTAGCATGAATAAGTAACTATAGAAGGAATAAGTTCATATTTGTGTACAAAAATTCCACTAACACGCACTAAATACCTTACTATGTTGTATGTATGGCTCTTAGCATTAGTTATTGATTTATTAAAAGGAAAATCGGAGATGTATGCTGTTTAAAAGGGAGTAATTCTAAGGATTTAGTAATTCCGCAAACGTAAGTAGTACGTGCATACCATTCTGCCCAACATATGAAATAGGTTGAAACCGCGAAATATTCTGTTATTATTGCAAGTGAAATTGAAATTATATTTCAAGAAAATAGCAAATCTTGAAGTACAATACGAAGGAATACTATCCTAGTAGTTTTAGCTGTTTACAAAAGCAGACGCGGAGAAAACTATAATTATAAGGCTTTCGTAATACTAATTGTTTATTCTAGCTTGAAAGTTGTTCTACTTTAACCACCGTTAATTTGTGTTTAGGTTTTGGTTGCATATCCTCTGTTATTATAGTTCATAGCCTAATAAATGCTTCATTTTAACAGTCAATATTGAGTAAAAGCTCGTATACAACAAACTGAAAGTATTTAATAGCATTTTCATGTCGCATACACAGAATGCTAATATCCTATCTATCCTACATACGACTTATGGCATCTTAAAGAGTGAAATATGTGGACAGACTTCAAAATACACAGACTCCAATATTCTATGTAAGTATAATGAAAGAAAGAGCTAGACTGCTATACCTGAGCCCATGAATACCTGAACGAAAGGAAAGCAAAGTTTATCTATTATATGAAAGGTAAATAGGTGCGGAACGAGAATTATTAGAAAGAAGTACAAACAAAGAGAATAGAATTGTCTCGTTTCATATACCATTTGTTATTAGTATGTAATAAGCAGGATGGAAATTGCCGTGACCTGACGCACATCTATTATACAAGCAAATATACACCAACGAATGTGAACACATTCGTGAGCGAAGAGAAAATGCGTTAAAAATTCGGTGTTTTCTGCTGGAAATATTTTACTATGTACTTTCAACCTTCAGGAATACAGAGCGTTAGTTATATGTATCGTCGTACCAATAAAAGAGAAGGAGACACAGTACAATAATAAGGATATGGTTTGATGAACTACACTGTAATAATATACAAGCTCATGCAGTCAACTTTCCTAGAAGAATAACAAGTTTTTCGAGAACTTACCACGCCCCACCATAAGGCTTCTGCATAATTAGTGAACTTGGTACCAACCACTTCTTTTTCGGCGAGGAAGACAAGAAAAGAAGATAGAATGAGCCCGAGGAAACCGATATAGAGAGTCGTTATAAGTTCTTGACGGTGAGCCCACACTACTGAGCCAAGGAGTTTCCATGTCCCGCCACGACGGTCCACGCGAACCATTCGAAGAATTTGGAAGAACCGGAGTCCTCGAAGAGCTGATGCAGCAAATACTCTCCCACTCGATCCTTCTCCCAGTACAATTAGAGAAGCCACTATTGTGATGATATCTGTATAGTCAAAATGAATCATCGTTGTTATTACACAATTTTCACGTTTTCACATTATTTTCTATATACATTTTCCTATTGACAAAGACATAAGACGGACATCCTGCACTTTTCTAATCTCATCAATAATTTAGTACATTGGTTGAGAAAACAAAAAAATAAATCCATTTTCCTCAGTTGAGGTGCTTTTCCGGTCGAATCCACATATGTTATGTCCTTCAGATTATTATTATTATTTTAGTCGAGTGCAAACGATTCATGGTTATTATTTAGCTTTAGTAATCAGCAAAGGTAGATATTCTTCCTACGACAGTAGTTATAATAACTAGTTATCTGTCAAAATTGCAGCCTGTCATCAGACAATTGAAAAGGAAAACAAATAATAAATTCTACTACCTATGCTGCTCTTTGTTCACCATTGGTTAATAGCAATGCTTATGTGAAATGTGTCACATAAAGAAAACAATGCATAATAATAAATACTGCGTTAAAATTTGCCCGTACCTATTTACATCAGTTACATATGCATGAAATCTAACGGGGGTCGTGGTCGTGCTCTATTTTACTTTGAGTCTGCCTGCAAGTTATGTCCTATGGCTCACATTGGAAAATCAAGCAAAGGCGCTAACTGTTGCTGTTGGCGTAGACAGTAGAAAGCGACAAACAGAAGACTATCAACAAATTCTTGTCAATAGTGAATGAGATTGCTCACCTGCTCCCAAACAAAACCGCCATCACAGCCAAAACCGATATATTACTCTGCTACGTGGGCATACGTTTATGTACTCTTGTCGAGCAAAATCGTAAATCAACATGGCAGATTCATCGTTGGCAATGCTCCCCTTTCATGTATAATATTTCCCTCGGATATCACAGCCTTTCAGTCTTCGCCTTATCAAACGGCAACTTTCTCATTATCTCATATTTGTGATATGCATCATATTTCTCCTATGATAATAATATTATAAATGCTAGTATACTTACTTATTTCACACTCTGCAGATTACTTATTGATATTTTCCACTATCATACACGCTAGACTGGCTGCAACTCTAATAACATCAACAACCTAGTAGCACAAGCATCTATATTATATAAAATTAGGATGCAGGAGAAAGCGAGGTTTGCCAACTTGCCATTTCACAACATATTTTACTGTATTAATAGAGGATATTTTAATAAAGGATGATTTAAAAACTACTTTCACATTTACTTTCACTGTAATATTACTTTCACCCTGTAAATGACATTTCTTACTTCAAGCATTTTCCCCTCTATTACACCTTCATATATAACCTTTTTCAAATAGCTTTCACAATTTAAAGAGGAAGAGAATTGCAAAGTATTTTGGTGAGCTGTGTATCTTTAAAAGAAGAAATTGAAAGAAATATACATGCTTCACAGTACGATGATAGTATATGAAATGAATGACAAAGTGTCAGCACAGTCAGCAGGCTAAGAATGAAAAGAGATATCGTGCATACAAACGTAGGTACGTCTACTAAATTCTTTATCACATCAAACTCAAAGTCAATGGCAGAATAAGTGGGTGGTTGCTTTTGAATAAATTAAAGTTAAGTTTAATTATATAAAGCTGTATAATAATGCCAGCACAAATAAGTCTTTAAGAATCTAAATTCACTTTATCCGTTTGTTATTGTTGGCATGTATATTTTTGGCCGTCCTTTTTATAACTGCGTTATGAAACATTTCTAAACCGCATTATGATTATTTTAGAGATGATATATAGTACTGTCACGTATGTACAACCTTAAACCTAGTTGGCGATTTTATCAGACAAATGTTTATAAATAGATGTCTAGTAAAATATAACATGCATTGGTAGTTTCGGTAGAGTATTGCTTCGGGTAAAATTCAATTATTCGGTTGCCTTTGTTTGCAATTTAACGTTCGTCTGCAAACGGCAGGTTAATAATTTGCTCAGGTTTTTCCTTACTACAAAATAACAGTATTACATTACGCACCAAATCAGAAGGCTTGGCTGTCTGTTGCAATACGCATTGAATAGCGACAGGGACAAAAATAAGTATGTACAAATAAAAAGGTAGGATGGAGAAATGGAAAGTACTTGCATTTTGTTTTATATTTGTTCGTAATGTTTCCGAGAAACATAGTATTGTAAATCCATCTATTTTACATGGTATGTGCCTCACTCCCAGTCCCAATTCAATGTTTCAGATAAACCAAATTGGACTTTTTTAGTTCTGCCTTGACTTCTATAGTATATATTGAACTAACTCAATAATACTACACTAAATTTGAATATTACATTCCGTCGGGTTGCGAAATAAAACGTACGTAGGTATGAATAAGCGTTTAGTTGGAAATTCACGTACGTTTTTCAGGTTCTCTGAACCAACATCCATTTAAACAGATAATGGGGATTTAAATATCGTATTCCCTATGTCATGTACTTTCGAATTCATCGTAAGCACCTACAGATAGTATACCTTGGGTATTGTAGGTTAGTATTTCACTCTTTAATTTGTTATATGATACGAATAAAACAAGCATATAATACTTGTACTGTTTATTCCACTGGGAGTGTTCGGATTTTTACACCAAACTACATTTCCGTACATTTTTGCTATTTCCTTTCCTTTCTCTATCGCTGTACTATCCATCATCCTTCAATTAAAAATACAAATTCGGAATTACTCATTTTCATAGTGAAAAACTTATTTTTACAATAAATCTGTCGCCTTCATGCTATGGAGCATTTTCTGCTAAAATCTTTTCTAAAATTTTCTGCTAACTATCAAAAACTTAAATTGTGCGTGTTAGCAAAAATTTGGTGAAAGCCTCAGTGAAAGTTTTGTGAAAGCTTTATGTTTGAATCAGGAAAGAGTATCAGCTCACTCACATTTCCAGGTAATGAAATAGGATACATCGAATGCATAAAACTTAGCTGATTCATATAATTTTGCCATTCATATCATGCTACTAACGCTAAGTACTACATAGTCCAACTTTAAATTTTAGTCAAATCAACAACTCTTAGTTTGACTAGCGGAGGTGGGATTTTGTACAAGCACGTGTATTTTAAAATTTAAAAAAATCCAAAATAAGCATTCATGCACGTGGAGACAAAAATGGTACACATAATAAGTATAACTAAACAGACAAGCGAACCAACTAACTGCGCATAAATGTACCTACCATATCTAATATGTAAGACTTAAGATTGACATGACGGTCAATTATTCAGGATTTACTGTTGATGTTTCGTGGTTAAGTTATCATTATCGTACACAGTATAAAGTATGCAACCATCTACGTACGTATGCTACATATGCATCGCAAAACCGTTTGGCGTTGTGCAAGTATGATGAAAGGACACAACGACACAACTCAACAAATGGAGAAGTACAAAACACATACTATTCTGTACTCTGTAAACATACATTCTTTTTACATAAAATGGAAATTTTTTACATCCCATGTTGCTGAATGTGCTTTTCGTCTTACAGTAGCATAAGACGGGTAGTATTTTAAAGACCCATTGAATACTATCAAAGAATGCCTAATACTTAAGTATATAAGGAACTTGTTCCCCTTCGGGGATTATGTTCTCGGTACGACATATACAGTAGTTATTAGTTAGACAAACTGAACATCTCAAAGGTCATAACTTTTATTGCTTTCATAGCATTTCCCTTATTTAATTCGATAGAAGTAAAATATAACGACAACAAGTTGCATGCCTCGTGTCTCCCTTATTTCTTTTATTTACGATATCTGCATTTTTTCAGAAACTTTTTTAACAAGGAGCCACTGAACCAGTCGACTGTGCCTTAGGTGATATGATGTGATGACATAGATCAATGATTTTTAAGTCATGACATGACAGTAGCAGTATGAGTCCCCCTTAAGCCAGCTTAAATAATGCCCAGTGATTTCGTGTCCATTCAGTGGCGATTTCCACTCTGATGCTATCGATTTTAAATAATTTAAGCTGTTTCTCCCAAGCTGTCAGTCAATTTTTAACATTACCGTGACATATCACAGAATTTGCTTGTCTGCTTGCTATATCTCATTATATTAGGCTTCGAAACACTTTATCACAGAGATGTACTGTACAGCTATATAGGCAGTTGGTTCATATTTAGATTTAGCCACTTTAAAACGCAGCTACAGATACTTAATACATGGTAAATCGGATTTGAGTGTAGCATTGCGAAATTATCAATAACTAAATAGCAGTATCCAAATATTGTCCATGCATGCAAGTAGCATTTGTATCAACTTACCGGGAGTCTTGTGAAAATCCGTGAATTTCACAGACAATCCGTTTGCAATAGTACCATATAGCATGCACGCATTTAAAATTCACACATTGTTTGCCTTAATTTCTATTCAATTATACGTAACAGAGCAATCCCTACCTATCATTGCAGCAATTCTACCAACCACACTGCACTGCACTGAAAAGAATATGGAATCTACTAACCAAAACCAGAAATTCTGAAATAAATTAAAGATTCATCTTGTGGTTGCGCCACAAAAGGCAGTCGGCAATCACGGTATGCTGCAGTAAACAAGCGTGTTCATAGGTTCTTGTAAATATTTAATGTACTTATCCAAAATGCAAGCCGATGATATTTCGAAAGAATACCATGGGTCATGTAAATTAGTAAAAAAGCACACTAAAGACAACTATTTACGTGACATTGGCACAAAAACCAGAAAAATAATTATTTATTCAAGGTAAAGTAGAAAGTATTTATTACAGCTATTACACCTACAATTACGTCGCGTCGCTTGTCCTTCAGTTTCAAACCACCTTGCATTACACGTATCTGTATTTGTGGTTCTAAATGGAAGGTATGCATATGATTGCAAAAGCTCTAACTCCAGTAGAAACTTAATCATTTAAAAAAAATGCAGTCTAACAGTAATGAAACACTAGACTAGCATTATTTAATGAAATGCTAAAATCTGAAATATCTAGCTGTAGTTATTATATTATTATGACTATGGTATGACTGAATACGAATACGAAGGCAGCTTAAAATAGCCGAAATGGTGATACTCAATGTTTTAAAGCCTTTAGGAATAGAGATGTTATTTGGCAAATTCAATAAATATGACAATGAGATGTCAAATTATGTAAGCGATAAAAGATTCATTCCAAATACTTTTGTAAAATATACCTGACTGACATTTACAGAAAAGTGGACAACTAAATAAAACCTGGTCTAATGCCAGACTGCATTGCGATCAGAAATCTTTAATTAATTTGACTATTCTGTAGAGCTCGGGCCGTGAATGCCGTGATTTTAATTATTTTAGTAACTTTACTACATTTTCAGAATATAACTCTCCCCCATAACAGTAATGGTAGTGCAAAACTGTCCGATATAAGTATCCAAAGATTTGATGTCATTGTAAGTGACATGTCGTCCCTCACGCCTAATATAACTAACATACGCCTTGAATAAAGTGTGCATCTAACGTGTCTGACATATTAAGCTTGTCTACGAGTGCCTATCTATAAATTAAATTAACGCTGTAATTTTGAGAATTTTTATTGTTAATTTTATGCAAATACAAATAAGTTGACATGTAAGTATAGCAAGTAATAGTGGTGGCAAATGCATACGTATATTGGTGGCATTGTATTATATGTATAGAGGTATTACCGTATCTATGATCTATCTTAAAGAAACACGGGGTATTACATGGATAGAGTACAAAAAAATCTGTGCACCATTTGTCGACAAGTCACTCCTGCATTAACTTCCTTAGCAACAAA
The DNA here is from genome assembly GCA_019776505.1 of Tomocerus nigrus. Classification (NCBI taxonomy): domain Eukaryota; kingdom Metazoa; phylum Arthropoda; class Collembola; order Entomobryomorpha; family Tomoceridae; genus Tomocerus; species Tomocerus nigrus. The sequence goes on along the minus strand of JABASI010000377.1, from coordinate 1,292 downwards.
TTGCTTATCGAAGCTAGCTGTTTTTTACAACGCTCCTGTCACCCGAATGGCAAATCGGCCAAACCCGAAAATCATACTACATGGGACAAAGTGCATATTATAGCATTCACTGGTCAATTTAAAATCATACTACATGGGACAAAGTGCATATTATAGCATTCAATGGTCAATTTATTCCATTCTAATGAGAAATAATGCACTTTCCTTTAATTAATTTACATTTCTACATCTATCTATCCTCATCAAATTAACATCAAAATGCAAAGCTATATTATTATGATGACAAAGCAATTTAACGTTCCCTAAGGGACTTCACAGGAATCCTTTGAATGCTGAGTGGAGAAAAGATTTCAATTCCATGTCAAAAAGATGGACCGCCGTTTTCGAAAAACATTTGGATCAATTTCCATTCGATGTCACCTTACCCATTGGGGTCAGTACGAAAATTATTAGTTTTTATAGACATTTTTATTTTCTTAAACCATTTGTTTCTAACCGTTTGTGAATAATTCTTGAAAGGCAACAGAATAGTATAGGAAATTTCAAAAATTCGATAATTGACCCCTCTAACTCTTCGTTGCAGAAATACAACTTGGCGTAATATTAAAATAATTTTCACAGGGGAAAAATATTTCGTGTAACAAGTTTGTCTTATCAGTAGCCTTACCTTTTTTCCAAGACCTTATATGCGAATCTGATAAACTGGAACAAAAGATTATTGAACTACCTGGCGTTGATGTGACTGCATTTAAAAATCTGCAACGGGTAATATCAAACCGAGTGTAATGTATAGTTGACAAAGTAAATCACATGTTAGGAATAGCAACATTTTCATTCCGTAGACATCAGTGTTAATTCAATTATTAATTAATTATTATTAATTCTTAATAATTAATTCAAAAAACGTTATTTTCTGACTATATCTTATAATTGTTTGTAAGGACGATAGTTTAGTTATTGCCGACGAGGATTTAGTAGGGACAATGTTTGCTGCCAACATGTTCGAAATTCCAGAATTGGTGGAACAATGCTCTAACAGACTTCAGCATATTTTGTCAAAGGAAAATGCTGTCACTATTTATGAAGCTGATGCTATCCAACATCAGTCCTTACGAAACGAGGCTTACGGATTCATACTTCTGTAACAAACTTATTTATCATGAAATTGTGAGCTTTCGATTATTCATGCCGTATAGAGCCTGCAGTTAAAAGGAGGGCGAAGTGGCTCTATGGTAGCATTCTCTGATTGTGAAAATGAGCTGCTTTGCAGAAAGAGCACAGACTATGGGTTC
>JABASI010000376.1:0-41046 GCA_019776505.1 Tomocerus nigrus | reverse complement strand
TAATTAAAGTATTGCTGATAATATTTTGTATTTATATTATAGGTATTTTAGAAGTGCGAAAACTAACTGCATCAATGCAGTTTGTAATAATAGTTTTCTGTTAACCGCATTTATTGCGTTTTAGGAAGATTAAAATGTTTCCTATTCTGATAGAATTAACTTTACGCACGAGAAGATTCTGTCAGAATGGCCAAAATGAATTTCCGGTTTATCTATTCAACAAAGCAATGCATATAGCTTACTTATTTTTACTTACTTATATAAGGTTATAAGGTTTTATTTATTTATAGGGTTACTTATTTTTGGAATGTTTACTATTAAACTGTAGAACTATTACGAAGTGTAGTTAAAGCTATATGCCCCTTTTGCTAACCTTGGCTAAATACTAAATATCAGAATACCACTGCACTGACAATAAGTACCATTCATACATACAGTACGTTTGAATTTAAATGATTGTACCATATTACCATTACCAATACAAACGTACGTTACGTGCAGAGCGCAAACACCTCAAAATCCCAACTAAACAATGCTTGTAATAATAAGCAGTACACGTATATTAAGCATAGTAAGTTGCATTTGCATGTCAAAATGTACATTAATATATTGCCAAATCACATTTAAATGCGCATAAAATATTTTGACATAGTGCAAAAGAAGTAAGAGCAATTCAACTAATCCCTAGGGAAAATATAGGAGACTGTTGGGATTGGGGATTGACCACTCTTGTAGTGAAATAGTGGTAGGGAATGTCGTGCGAATTTATTCGCATTGTTTATGTTTTGTATATTACATGGAGTACTAGTACAGTGACGGGCTCGTAATCCTATAATTTGATTAGTATTAAACTTCCTTTTGCGATTTTTTGAAAATAGTAGAACATAATGTGGTCTGTCGGTTTGTCTGTCTACTATACTGTTGTATTAAAAAATAGAAATTCTATTAAGAAAACAAAGACTTGTTGGTATACGGAGGCTTCAATTAAAGAATTGTAAGTAATGCACATAATTTATAGGTAGAACAATCTATATTGGTATACTTTAGTTAGTGTGTGTAGTGTGTACACGAAAATACAATCTACACTACATTCGAACACACACACACTGGCACAGGCAATTGGAATGAGTATGGGAATAATAATACCTACCTAAAGAGATGAATAAAAGGTTTGCCAAGTATAGCTCCAATAGTTCATTCGCGAGAATAATATTCAGTTGCAAAAATTTCTAACTGGATGAAAGTACTCTCAAGTCGAGAATAACAGTTGTGAAATTATATAAAGACGAATTGTGGAGTTTTTAGCTACTACGGTCGTATTCATCAGGATTGATATTAAAATCACGAAATACCCATCTGTCAATGCATTTTACTGCATTCCTTAACTTTTTAATTATATATTTTTCATCCGAAGATGTCGATACATCGAAATAACTTGTTTGACATTTTTAATTCGGTTGAGAGATTTTTGTTTTCTACGCCTTGATTACAATTCGTCTTCATGGCCATTATTATGTGTATGAGAATGAGTGCTTACGTGCGTCGCTATGAATGCAAATGATCTGTACTACTGTGCTTTCCTTTTACGTGTTAAAGAGCCATCAATGTAATGCATATATTTAAGGCGACGTAAGACGTAATGCTACCTACAATTTGTATGAAAATGAAGACTGGATTCATTTTACTTAGTGCGTTGAATTGTTAGTAAGTATGGTAGCAGCATCTGCATATACATAAGAAAAAACCTACTTCAGTACAGATTATTTGTTTTAATTTCGCACTTTCCATCCTTTTCGTCATTTTGTATGTATGCCGGTGCCGGTAGATACTGTACATTTGTAAAGTTGCTCGTTGCAAAACATAATATTTGCTTAATTTTCCGATTTTTAAGCACCACTTCCCTATATAATGTGTACCAAGAAAATACTGATATTTGTACCAATGCAGATCACTAGATTACTGCTGATCTATATACAGCATCTGAATGAATGCTTCCTTTCATTGTGTGCTGTGTCATGGATGGAGTGATAAAACCACTGTTGACTGAACAAATGAAAGAGAATACCACGCACAATTTGTTAAATTTGTTGTTACATGGGTGTGTAGGTTTAGGTTGGCGCTGGACATGACATGACACAGGACACGGAAAACAAATAAGTTGAAGTGTAGTTACACTGCTTTTAGAAAGGTCTAGTTGCATTTATTTTGTTATGGCATGTGTTGTGGCAAAAGTAGATAGAATTGGTAGAAATTGTGCAGAATCGAATGCAGAGCAATACGCAGGGACTACTATACTATATCGTATAATATTCGTATTATTGGTTATTTAAAGGACATTATTATGAACAATAGTAAGCAAAAAACATGAAGTGAGAAATTGAAATGTAGCAATGGCTCTTTTGTATCTTATAAATAGTAAATCGTGACCGTAACATGACATCAGCATGAACTGCGAGTAATGTCATACAAATTCCAAAGGAGTATACGATATTTATGGACAGTATTTGCATATTTGTGGCTACTTTACCTTAACTTTAGCTTACGTTTGTATCTTTACATTTGTAGTGACAGTACAATAGCGATAGTGACTGTTACTTTTATTGGCATTTCTTAGCTCTTAGCTCCGTAGGGAACAACAAAATTTTGCGTTTGTGCATGTGAACTGTGAACTAGTTTTGGGTTTGTAAATTGTACATTTTCGGAATTTCTCACTATGCAAGCAAAAAAGTAAGTCTCATTCGTATCTCACTTTACCTATACAACTCTAATAGACAATTAATTATAAACCATTAGATATTCAATATTAAAACAATTTGCCCTTTTGGTGAGAATGTTCAAACTGCAAAATAATTGACTGCATGCTGTAATCTAGCTGTAAATATTGCTTTTGAAATTTCGGATTAACACTACTGTCACTGTCATTAATTTACTGTTCCTCACGCGCACGGGTACAGTCACAGTCACACACACATACGCTAAAAGTTTCACTGACATAATTGTATAGTTCTGTGTTATGTAACAATTAGTTCATTAGTTATTGCATCAAAGGTGCCCAGGTAAAGTAACCCTGTGCCCATTCTGCTTCAAGCCAGAAAACCGCTTAGTTTAAGCATTACTCTTGATAATGACATTCAGCAATATTTATTTGCCCATGCATGCAATGATCATATTAAAAAATCTCATGAAATTTTATCTGAGGTTATACTCTATTATTTGACAGGTCGAAAAAGAAACCTTTAGTGCATGCATTAAAAGCATTTAGCTGACGATTTTAACATCCTGATACCTGAAACGTAAACGTGTTGACATGTAGCCGATGATGTAGCACACAGACAGTACCGTGTAAGTGCAATAAATGACTACTAATACCTGTGTAATGGTAATAGCTTAACGAACCATTTTCGCTGACGTGACAAATCGCCTCGTCACAGTAGTTATCATAATATAATAATTGCTAAGCAAGATGTATCATGTATCATGTATCTACTAGTTTCCTGTACAGAGACATTTAAAAGATCACATAAAATATTATAATATCTTTGTTAATAAATTGCGTAAATAAGGGGGCACAGTGCGACAAGCAATTTACATTTTACATGTATCAGTGACGCATTTGACATCATAGAATCGTAGTAGACCTAGAAAAGCTAATACTTACGACTACGAGTTACGCCACACAGCTGAGTCACACATTTAAAGTACCTAAGTCTTTTAAAGTAGCAGCTTAATTAACTGTAACTAAAACATACGATTCATAGAAACTTGGTTATAATAATATTTAATAAATATTCTATTATAATGTCTAATATCGAATGAAGGCAGTTCGCTGCTTACTACAGATACATTACAATAATACAGATATTACAAATTGTATTGAATAAACCGAAGTGTTTAATGTTAAAACTTTTGATACTCGTACATCTTTCGTTAAGTACTGTATAGCATTTCATAAAGTACAGTGTAAGCAGGATCTATTAGAGGCAAACGGGAATCGCAATAAACCGCATCTGTATCTTTTCTTGTTTGTCTTAGAAGTACACAAGCGAATTTAATTTTAACGAAGAGACGACAGAAATTTTATATCCTCTGTTCTCTGTCTTGTCTTCTTTGAATCTCTCAATCTCTTCTTATTTCTCGTTCCGTTATTTTCTAGCTAACTTGATTTTGCTTGTCAGGCTATACTGTAAATAGCTTTTCCTTCTTTATTTTTAGTCTACAGATTCAAATAAAGCTTTATACATACACATAAATAGTACTCTCTTCACTTTCTACTATGTTAATGCGTGTTGCTTATATTTATGCAGTCTATATTACTAATATGCATATACCATTCTTAGAAGTATATCCTGCTGGTATACTTTAGTGGAGTAAAGCTGGTAAATTACCAACAGACCATGTTATGAACTAATCTCATTTTGATGCTTCACTCACTGAGTGTCTCCAGGACTTAATACAGATAAAAGGAACAGTCAGATCAAATGAATTACCGTACTGAAACTCGTTTAATGTGTTATTAGAATAGATTAGTTGCATATGAGCCAGATATATAGATACAACTTTATTGTTAAGAGGTGGTAAATATTTTGATGTATCACTAGCATATATAATAGTACAAGAATCAGACTGAAGAATGATACCATTTTTAACTGGGGTAGTGAGAGTAGTGACAAACATATCAAAGTAAACAGAACAACTTTATATAAAGGAGAAAAACCGAGAAACAGCCTACATACGTATACTATACCTATACTCATCGACAATTACACAATTAAATTCCAAATTACAAGATGCTATAAAATAATTTTACTTCACATCTCCCTGGAGTGATTAAGAGTTATTCATGTCTTTACATAGTCAACTGAAGGCAAAGCACGCACAGATCACGATCATACATTTTAGTTATCTTGAACTTACGTCATTTTTCCAAATAATCTCTATGATATCAAAGAGTTTGAAATTAACAAGTATTTAATTTCATATCATTTGGACCCAAGTAATTTCATATCATTTCGTCCCAAGTTTCCTAAATAGAATGTTAAAGTATTATATAACCGAGATTAACTATGATACTTGCCTATAAGTGATGTCTTTATACAGTCTCTGTGATACTATTGTTGTAATTGTAGTAAGAGTACATGCGTACTGAAATATATTATTGACGTGAATTTTGGTTTGACAGGGAAAAGAGACGAACTGTTAAAGATATCTTGGAGGAAGTTGGCCTGGGATGCCTAAGGTGCAATATTCGAAAAATGGCATCCGCTCGAAGATGGGTGCCTTACATTGCCCTCTTGGTAATTATCACATTTGGAATTGCCAACATCAACTTTCACAGTTTTTCATCAAAGAGTACTACATATAGTAGCTCAAGTAAGTTCTTTTTCTTTATACTTATCACTTTATCACTTATATTATTACATGCAGTTCAAAAGGAATTCAGTCAGATGGTGTTTTCTTTTCATTGTGATTTATCACTCTCACGAGATTAATGATTTCGGGGCTATGTTATTACGTACCACTAAGCACAGAAAAATTCATGCAAGTCTATTTCTCACCGACCGTTAACAATGTTGATAACACAATTACAACAAGCAATAGTGAATGTATATTAGAATTTTACGGCATTTTTATGTTTGCAATAATTTCCATACCACGATTTTTACTGCTCTGTTACAGATGTTATGGAGAGTCTATATGCGTGTGAGGAACTTCCTCTATGGCGTTCTCAACTAATCCATCACTCAACATTAGCCCCTCTTGCTGGGAAAAGAAGCACGCAACGAAAATTCTTGGCAATTGGTATATCAACTGTTTACAGAGAAGAAAATTATCTTAGAGAAACATTAAAATCTCTTGTGAATCAGTCAGAAGAGGTCGAAAGAATGGATGCGGTTGTGGTAATTTATCTCGCTGATACAGATTCAGACAGAAAGTAAATAAATATTCTAAATATTTAACTCATCTATGTAATATCCATCATTGACATACAATGTGTAAAAAATAACTGAACTATTTTTTGAATTCCAGAGACAAGCAATTACATTTGATTAAGAAAAACTTTCAGGAACATCTCGACAGTGGATTTTTCATTGTAATTGAGTCTAAGTCAGATATTTATCCTCCTATGGATTTTGCCTTAACCAAAAGAACATTCAATGATACCGTCGATCGTGTATTATGGAGAGCCAAGCAAGTCGTGGATTTTGCATTTTTATTTAGCTACTCAAAACCGTTGTCACATTACTATTTAGTAATGGAAGATGATGTCATCACGTCAAACGGCTATATCACTGCCATTAAGGATTTTGTCACTTTGACATCCCGAGGAAATCAAAGATGGGTTGCACTCCAGTTCAGTGGGTTCCTAGGGATTGGGCTTTTATTCAAGACATCGGACTTACCCAAGCTAGTGAACCTTTTACTTTTATTCCATCAGGAGCAGCCAGTTGATATGCTGATGAGGGAATTTATAGCCCTCGAGGTACGTATACATAATTTGTTAATGTAATAGACTTCGGGATGTAGTAGACGGCAGATTTTTAACATGCTGAATATAGGAGACATTATTACTCGGAAAACTACTTAGGGGAAGTGAATCAAGTAATTCACGACATTTTATCTCGTCCCAACAACATGAGTTACATAATTTATGTATGCTAGTTTTGAAAATGCATAAAATATTTCCTTAGATCTAGATGTACCTTAAATGGTACACCGTAAATTCTACCACACAAAGAAGGTTTTACAAATAGCACCTTCCACAAAAATTTGAGTTTTACTTAGGAATAATCGATAATACTGGATAATACCTATATGCAGTTTTGCATGGTATGCGTATGGTATAGCACCTGTATGCAGTTTTTCAGTTTATGTTCTTTACAACGAGTAATAAGCGGCCTTTGAACGATATGTGTAGCAATTAATTTAAAAGCAATCGAAAATGCTCTTGAATGTCTTGGCAATTGGAGTTTAGAAAAGCACATTGGTTCAACTATATACATGTAGAATAGAAAAGAGAGAGTATCTAATCCTGCCTTAATATATGTTCAAGGTCCCTGGTCAAAATGTTGTCACAAGAAGGATACCTTCTATTTTCCAGCATATAGGAATCAAATCAACACTGCCAAATAAAGTTCAAAAAATTAAAGACAACACTTTTGACATGGCCAAAAGGAAGTTTAAGAATCATAACCCAATAGCCGATCTAATGACGACAATGAAGGTTTGTATATTTGAGACTTCGAGAACTACTTCGAGAATTAATTCCTTTAAGAGAAATGTCATGATGTTATGAAGTTTATACCATTCTATTTTCAGATTTACAATGATTTCATTCCGGAATACTCTTACCGAATTACTCCCGGATTTTTCTGGGGAATTGCGAAACCTCAAGACACTTTTGATATCATATTTCCGAATCCTATCAATATTTCAAAAATCTACGTAAAGAGTGGTGTAAAAATGGTGCAGGGTAAAAAGGAAATAATCAAAGATCAAATACAGGATGGCCTATTAGAAATAAGTGATAAATATGTTCGAGTAAGTGCAAATAATAGTGCTACATGTGATAAGTTTCGAACTGCACAGACATTCATCAATGGGGTAGTAGATTTAAATGAACTACAGTATCAAGTGCAATGTGTTCGCATCAAAGTCGGACCATTGCAAAAATCTTGGGTGATTATCAGTGAAGTGGAAATATTTCAAGACAAAACTAATGGATGAATTATTGCTACCTATAATTAACATGATCAATGTAAATGAATATTGGATTTAATGAATCATTATGTGGGAATATAAGGTTTGCATGCATAATGCATACATGACTATTTTCTTCGAAAAAGAACGACTGAATATAATATTACGAAAATTACGATCTGTATGCAATATTCCTTTTTGTAACTGTGATATTGATTTTAAGTTGGTTTTATTATGTGAAGTAGTGAGATTTTATAGTTTTTTAGTTGATTAAGCATCAAACCTATTAATGGCATTACTGTTATAAAGTGAGGTTCCTGTTGTATCTGACATGTTTTAATGGCTATGTAATGACAGAAAGTGCCTCACAAATCAAAAACCAATTTGAAGATATATGTATTCCAATTTCTAACCATACAACTTACAAAACGAAGAAATTGGCTAGGCTTTATTGTTACGTATTGCTACCTATGTTACACTACACTTCTTGATGTTACATGAACACGATATTGGAATAAAAACGTAAGAAATAACCTGTACCTATATATCACGCTGCTAAATTAGAAACGCTGAAACACTGTCACATTCTATTGGACCGGATTTGCCATATATAGACTTGCCGTTACTTTACTATTATAATAAGATGAACAATTTTAATTTTTGATAATAATATATTTTGGATACAGTTCATTTTATTATACACAAAATTTGCCATTTCATTTACTACGGAACAAGATTTTGGTAAATATAATGGGTAGTTATATTTATAACATTGTAGAGTTCATAATTATGTTTTTAAGTTATATCTGTATACAGAAGGTATATATAAGTAAGTATGTGTATTTAATTATGACTTGAAAAGTCTCATCTCATCACACTTGTCAAGTAATACTAACAAAGTAGGTACCTAAATCTCAATCAAAGGGTCGAAAGGGTAGGCACATCATAATTGAATTATAATGTCATTACAGTTCATCTGCTTAATTATATGTGACTGATGACGTGATGTCCTCAATATTCTTGCATTTGACTGTGCTATTTTGACATGTTAACAAATTAAAGCTTATTTTACACACGCAGGAAATCACCGGATACCATACCATTGCTATAATTAATTTATCTATATTCATACAATAAGCGTTAGCTATACAACTAATGGCTAGTGACGCAACTAAGATTGGAATTAAGTATTTAGTGAAGCCAATTATTTTAAAATATGTTGAAGTAGCAAATTGATGACATCAAATGTCTGATCATCCACCAAAACCTTAAATTCACATCAAAAGTATTGTTTATCACTGTAATAGTTAAAACTTTGCTTATAAAAATATCGTGACATTTACATAGAATGCGTTTTAATAAGCCACTTACGATATCAAACTTTTCCAAAAAGGACGGCAACCTCTGTTCAATCTAATGAATTTTTTTAAACTTTTTAAATATACACTGCAAAATATTTTCCAAAAATCCTAAAGCCTCAAATTGAGAATTTATTGGTGTCTGTAAATACTTACCTTGTCGTTGATGAATCCTATTTTCAAAATAGAAGCCGGGTTATGAACACCTGTATCCATTGTCACATCTCCGATAGAGTCTCCTAAAACTAGGGCATTGTTGCGGTGCTTGAGTTCTTTAAAATGATCACAGTCCTCCATCACACTCTCGTTCTTGTTATACCTAAATAGTCATGTAGTCAAAATCAAAACATTACAAACATAGGCATAAGAATGATTTAGATACACCTAAATGACTATAAAGTATACATATTCTGTAAATTCTGTCAATTGACTGGAACCTAAATCCATGAATAAAGCTTTTTGTTTTACCATGCAAGGTACGAGATAGATAGTATGCTACAGGTAAGATTCTTACACACATTCCAATCTGATAAATGCTAATTATATAATAATTACATATTATATTATACATACATGTGTATCGTTGGCTTCTTGAACCCAATGGCACGTTCCTCACTGTCAAATTCCATGTAATTAGATACAATCTTCATATTCGGATACAGTGCTCCTTCTCTTTTTAGTACCTCTTCGAGGAAATCTCCAAGTCCTCCAGAGAACACCAAAACGGGAACGTCAACTTCGTTCAGCCTTATTAATGCTTCTTTAGCTCTGTCCCTGTATTATCATATTATTTATTCGTATTAGGTACACATCAATTAGCATCGTTCCGGAAGTTGACCACAACCGATGCGTGATTTTATAATTTCAGTTTATCTATGTACCTCAGCAAAGCGCGTGACGATGCAACCATGGCTTGTATTTGAGTCTTTGGCATCTTAAATGAAGCCAATACTTTATGTGACTTTTCATACCATTCTTCCATGAATGGTATCCTAAAGGTGAGTTGAATTGTATTGTTATAAATTATGATATTTTTCATACTTATCCAAAATGTTAATAGGTAGATATTACAAATAAATATCCTGTATAAATATCCCACTTACTTTTCTTCCACAGTCAAACTATGATCTATTTCAATTGGGTAATATTTGTTGAACAGCACAGACGAAGCTTTCCGAAATTCATCCGACATTAAGCTGCTGTTATCCAGTATACCTGAATTTAAAGTTCGTATACGTATAAAGTCATTACTATATGTATAATAGATCACCCTAGCACAAGAATAATGTTATTTTTATTAGAAGACATACCATGACAGCTTTCACAGCGCTTCCCATCTTTATGAAAACGGGTCAGAGTAAAATCGAAGTCCGTTATTACCTGTCCGTAAACATGTGGATAACATACTTATTCACTGAATGGAATTACATATAATTAATTTAATTGTATCATGCAAAAGTTACTTGAAGAAATTCGGGTCCTTTGTTTGCGATTTCAGAAATAAGTTTCTCAACTCTTTCACGGTCCCTTATTTTGATGATCTCTTTGTTTGGAGCTGCATCCAAAATCTACAGAATATCAACCAAGTTAAACGGTTATATTATAATAGTTTACTAACAGTCAATTATTATAGGATCGTTTATGTGGGCACGCTTATATATAAGATTGAGCCCGTAATGAGAAATGTTCTGAAATAAAAACGGCATTGTGAAATTGACTGTTTAGTATTTACTATTCTCGAGAATAATCTCAGACACTCCCAATTATTGAAAGTTAAACAAATAATTTTTATAAAATTGAAATACAAACCTGTTGCAGAATGCTAGGCATTATTTTCAAATGAGTGGATAAAATGAAATGAATATTTTTCCGAAAGGATGACAGACAACGAACAGAGGATTGGCCACCGGGGAACTGGAGAAAAATTTTGAGGTGCGAGTCTTATAAATACAGCTTCAACTCGCTACAGCCCTATAATTTACACATGGACATGAAAATTAATTACAAGATTACAACACAAATAATATTAATGAAATTCATCCCTAAAGTATATGATATAGTTCCCTTGATAATGTAAGTACTTAAAAGTAAGTACAGTTAGTTAGCTACATTATGCCTTTAACTCAATATATCTGGTATATGCTGGTTTTTGATCTTGATGGTCTCATTTAAAGGTGTATTTTATACAGAAAAGTAGTAAAATAGGTACATTACTTAGAGGTGTATACATGTCTATTACAACTTTACAACAGAGGAAAATAGGAAAGCTAGAAACTTTACTAACGTATGAATGTATTCTTAAAATCCTTATATTTTATTATGTTGTATTAAATAAAGGTATTTATATAGGTGGTAAGTAGAAGTAGGTAGACAGATACCCTACCCACATTAGTCTGACTCTGACACTCTGACTGGATCAGCAATTTGTGATGTAAAATGTAAATGATCTGAGGAAACAAATGTGGGTGGATTCACAACTCTGTACACTCGTTGGCATTAATTTGTGCAAAGGTAGGCTTTTTACGGTCATTAGGAAGTTTACTTATCAGACAGAATTAATCAGTTATTTGATTTCATGGCACGAAATAATGATCATTAAATTCATTAAAAAGTTAAAAGTAGTATGAAATTATAACAGCCTATCGGCCAGTGAGATAAAAATTCTGTTAGATCTGTGTTTGTGTACCGACACAGAGTATCGATAATCTACGATCTATTATCTAGCTAGTTGTCCGAGGCCGATGTACAAAAGCCACTATTATAAGATTGTAACCGTGTTGTTTTATCTGGCTATCACGTTTACGTGACACTAAAAGAACAGTAGCTGATTTTTGATATGCTGACGAGGTTAAACTGTAGCAAGCAACTAAGCTAATCAGCAGCTGGCTGTATGACTAAAATAAAATCCTTTGGACTTTAGACCATAGCGATTACTGCCGATTACCTACACCTTACATGAGGAATTAGCTTCGAAACGGATATTTTTGCCAAGTCGAGATTGTAGAAGTGATAAGGAAAACTACTTGAAAAGAGAATGACTCTCCACTTCAAACTCCAAACACCTATTCGTCACTATTGGCAATTTTATCAGGAAGAGAAGAAGCCTCTTATATCACTCTAACATATCGTAACATTACGGAACAAAGAACAATGGCATGTGTATGCATGGAATTTGATTACGGCATCTTTGATATTGAATACTATGACAGTAAAGATAAATTCAATTGAATCCGCATATTATAAAAGTATTTTGTCCCAATACCAGAGGAAAAGTCATATCAAAGACACATGTGTTTTCCTGTCACGTCACATATACGTTGAATCGGTGTTTAGAAATAAATTTTTACTCAAGGGTATGCCAAGATTCAAGAAGTCTATTGCTCTTTCTGACTGCATTACGCTACATAATAAAAATTATGCAATGCGAAGAAACTCATTATGTAACAGTATGCTGACACGGAATGATTCGGTAATTTTTAACCAGCAATACCCTGTAATTAAAACTCAAGACACAAGAAGAATATCTGATTTATCGTTATCTTTATCTCTTCAAGAACATAATTATTTAACACTTTTGAATTTGCCTGGACAAGATTGCTCTTCCTGTATGTATCAGTAAATGCACCTTCTAAGATGAATTTGTGGAGGAGGGTCGAAGATGATCCTTGCTTCTTTCTAGGCGCTAATATCAAACACCTCCACAATTTTTGTACGGTTTTTGTTCATACTCTTAGTTTTTCAATTTTTGACGTAATAAAGATTTTCGAAATGAGTTACCTACTCCGGATAAAAGGAGAATTTTTAAGACATAGTGTTAGATTGCACAATATTACATTACAGTCCGGTTCTTGTCCAAAATGCGGGCATTCAACTTTGTGTAATCCTAGCCTAAGATTTTTTCCCGCTGGGCACAAAGAAGGTAAACACTTCAAGCTTGATTACTTTTAAATATTCTTTAAATTTTTTGAAGCCTCAGTTTGATTAGCAATTAAGTTGAACACTTTGTGCTATTTTAGGAGATGTATCACCTCTACATTTGCGGCGCTACTCCAGCATTAATCCTACCAATTCGTATTTGCTATCTCCTCTCAGGAAGAACAAAAAACGGAAAGTTAAAAAAGCCAGTACGCTTACTGAAATAATTGAAGGTAAATAATTTTATTATCTGTCTCATCATTACTACTCATTAGCTATTAATCGCGACTTAAATATCTTTTGAAGGTAGAAGGTAGTAGGTGGATGTTATGTGTTTTCTAATGTTTATTATGCACTTGAAACTTGTTTATATAGGTAGGTATAAAATATAGCAATTCATGTCCTGTGCAGAACATGAGCTCACTTGGAAAATTAAAAAAAGGAACTCCGAGCCCTTGAAAAATGTGGATTTTTTCCCCATTTCCTTCACTTTACTTTCCCGGAAAAAACGCTTCCTTCCCGGGAAGAAATGCTTCCTTCCGGGGACCTGACCTATTGATCTATGGTCTCGCATTATTCAAGGGCCCGTGTGCAGCGTTTGATGCAGCCTGTGTAAACATTGCACTGTTATGTTGTAGTAATGATACTAATACATAGTTTTTCGGATTTTTCAGTATCAAAAGATGCATCCGTAAGTGAAACTCAGCAGCGTCTTAACCGACTGAAGCCAAGAGACGTAGCCTTGTTGAACGGTCCTCTGTCTTTCCAGTTTCCGACATTGCCACCAATAACTACCTCTACATCTTCCTTGTTTTCTGCATCTGAGAGTTTGACATTGGCACTATCGGAGAAAGCTACCGATTCTTTTCCAGAGATACAATTTTCTTCGTCTAGTCACTTAGGTACAGAACAAAATGAACCACCATTATTTGAAGAAATGGCAATTGATTGCTCAAGTAATGAAAACGAGGGGATTTTTTATCCGAAAGGAAACTTTGTTAGTACAAGTTTAATTATACCCAGTGAAGCAGATTTAATCGACAGTGTTGGTGAGATTGAGGTAGAATTAGATGCGCATGTAGTAGCATCAAATGTAGCTGCAACAAATCTTCAGGTAGATGTACCTGCACAGCCAGACAACAATATTACTAAAACAAGTCCTAATCGAAAAAGCAAGGCACTTAAGGCAGCGAAAAAGAAAATTATTCCAAAAAATATAGAACACAAGCTAAAGAAGGGAGAAAACGAATTATTGAACAAAATTAAGAGAGAAGATTTGGAGAAAATTGGGCGTGAAGTCAGTCTGAATAAAAGTCTAATTTCTTACTTAGAGCTGTGTATTTTCAATGATAATTTGCTAAGGGCTTTGAACACTATAAACCACTACCGGACAAGAAATAAATCTTTTCCTCAATATCCTGCTGTTACCGACATTACGGCTTTCAATTGTTTGCTTCATGGATTCGCTTCTAAGGTACTTTGTTATTTCGAATAATTAATTATAATTACTTGGAACTTGGAAGTTTAAATCTGGATGTTTTGAGCTAATTTATATTTATTCACTTTTATTGTTGACTTAATTGCAGGGGAACATCTACAGAGTTCGTGAAATATTTCAGATGATTTTAGACGACAAATTAAAACCAACCTGTCAATCTTTTGCTGCCATTTTTGAATGCATTGGGCGATGTCCTGATAACAAGCACATAATTTCCATTTTAGAATCAACAATTGTGTCACTAGAAAAACATGTAACTAAACTAACTATATAGTGAAATAAAATAATTTGCGTAGAAAAGTATCTATTTATGTCAATTGTTCAAGCTAAAAAATAATTTCTTTGCTTACAGGGATTTGGACTAAATGATTTATTTAACAACTGTGTGTACACATCTAACCAGAGGGAAATGGTTTTGCAAGCTATTCGCAAAGTCAAACCGTTGTTTAATCCTGTTGTGAATCCGCCGAATATGGACTACATTTGCCCCCTTTTGGAACAGCTTAATGAACACAATCCTGAAATTAAAGTAAGCTTGATAACTCTGGACGTAAAGTCCTTTGCTAACTCTGGAAAGGTGGACGTAAAGTCGACAATTGGTATCAAGATTATTGGTGGTCGTTTATTCATCGACAACTGACATGTGTTTTTTCAGGTGTTTAGCCCAACAGAAGGATCCTTGTCCATAAAAGAGTTGCAAGAGAAAGCCGATGAGCAATTGAAGACAGAATTATTGGGAACACTAACAATAAAATCAATAGAGAAGAAGGACAATCTTGAAAATCTGGAATATTTTGTAATGAAAAATTTAAAAATATTTGTTAGATTATTCCTATTCCTATTTTAACTACTTTTAGCGTTAAATTTGAAAATTAATTGTATGGGTACTTTATTAATAGAGAAAAATTTCCGAAGAAACTGAAGAGAAATGGATTCAAGCAATTGAAGATGCACTTCGGCGTAACTTGAATTCTCTTGCTAACCACGGTCAACATAAAACGAGCAAATCAATCAACCTTTATCCATTTCTTGAAGTATTATCTCCTAATGAATATGCCAAAATTATTATTCAGGTACAATTTAAGCAAAAAAGTATTTGGCTGTGCATTTGATTGAAAAATTACCTCAAAATTATTTTCCACATGTAGGAAATTCGTAAATTAGCCGAAGGTTCCGAAACGTACAGTCCAACAGTTTCACAATTGCACCGAGAATTGGGGAACCAAGTTCTGACTCGATATCAAATAGCTTACAAGAAAAAGGCTAGAATTCTAGACAAAGTACAAGTTCTTTATAATGAATACGTTAAATGGTACCAGGACCCAAAAAGCTTAAAAGAGGCTACAAACTCCAGGCAAGCTTGGCAAAGACTGATGTTTGATTCCGAATCTACCGGCCCCCACATCGTAAAGTTTTTTCTTGCGTTTTAATTCCAGTTGTATATTTTAACAGACAGGAAGTGATAACAATTGAATATTTATTGTAGGACGTCGCGGATAAAGTTTGGCCGAACAGTGTGCTGAGTAGCATTGGCCGATTTCTCTATGGGATCATAATGCGTGACATCAAAATCAATGCGAACGTCATGAAAGTGGGTTCAAAGTTCGAGTAAGTTTGGATGTTTTGAATTTAGGTAACAAGTAAGGAGGTTATTACGTTTTGGCCACTGGGCGTCACTTTAAATGTGAATGTGACGAGAGTAAGTGTAGCTTAGATTTATGGAGACATTAGTAACTGTTACATATAAATATATTTTCGTCAGTTACACATGGTTGTTGGTGTAAGTGCGTAGTAGTAGTGCCTACTATAGTACAGAGTTTTAAAAGGCTAATGGAATCTATCTATCTTTATTTATATGAATAGGCAAATCGTGCCGGCGTTCTACAGTATATTCCGAATGCAAGGAGTCCATTTGAAAGAGGAGATTAAACCGCATCCCGCTCTCGTGAAACTTTTCCAAGCAGCATCTAGAGATGAATTGACTTTTGACGCAACTTTGGTTCCAATGGTTTGCCCTCCTTTACCATGGGCTTCCATTCGAACAGGAGGTTACCTTTTGTCAGCTGCTAAAATTGTCAGGTACCTACTCCGTTTCTGTGTGTACTGAATGCATGGCGTGGCCTTTGGGCTTATGCAGCGACGAAGGCACTTTATTGCAGCTTGTGCCTGAAATATTGATTTCCAATTGGATGACCAAATGCATAAATCATCCTTGTTTGGTCCATAGGTTACCTTTTCAGGCCCACCAACAGAAACTTAGGCTGGAAAGTTGTCCCCAGGAAGATTTGTATCCCTCTTTAGATTCTCTCAATCAACTAGGAGCTGTTCCTTGGAAAATCAACCATAAGGTAGCTTTTTAGACTTCTCCTTCTTCTCGTCTACTCTCAGCCTCAGCTCAACTCTCAACCGAGCGACCGAAGTGAGTCACAAACAAGAAAGTTAGGAGGGCTACTACTCGCAAAACTCGCCTCTCCAGCATGACAGCGAGTGAAATAAAGCATAACCCTGTACTGTTACTTTGCGTTGTTTCCGTCACCACTTTCTCCCGTTATAAGTCGAAGCAAGAGTCGCGGACGGAGTTAAACTTCTTCCATCAACTTATCTGTAGTTCAGGAGATATGGGAATATACTGTTTTTATAAGCTAGTTTGCAGTTTACTTACACACTTACTTGCCCCGTCCTCGCTTACTTTCGGTGGACTTGTCTTGAGTCTTGACTAAGCTGAGAGCTACAATAACTCTCCGTTTTTCTCGTTGACGTCAATTTTATTGATTTTTCTTTGTCGTTCTACCTGGGACAGGTTTTGGACATCGTGACGGAAGTTTTCAACAATAAAGGGGATGAGAGCATTGGCATTCCACCGCCCCCCTCTGAATGCCCGCTACCTCCTCATATAGAGCCTAATATGTCCAAACAAGAGAAATTCAAACTTCATAAACAGAGAATGGCTCTGAAAAGGAGGAAAGCTGAGATGTATAGTTTGTGGTGTGACGCTCTATATCGACTCTCTTTGGCCAATCATGTATGACAGCACATGATAAGAATCATAAAGATATATCGTCCTGCATTAGCTGTATTTATCATTTTTCGCCTCTGCTCCTGTAAATCTTGCTTGAGAATACAAGCCAAGAGATTATTCTTCCAAGGCTCGACACATTCATAAACTAAGGAAAATTAATGACTTTTTTACATTGTTTCAGTTCCGACATGATGTATTTTGGTTTCCTCACAATATGGATTTCCGTGGTCGAGTTTATCCTTGTCCACCGCATTTAAATCATCTTGGAGCAGATGTCGCACGCTCTATTTTAGTTTTTGCCAAGGGACAGCCCCTGGGACCAAATGGACTAGATTGGCTAAAGGTATATAGTTTGTTTTGCATAACATTAGTAATGTAATTAGTGTGAAACATAATTTGTTAGTAGTTCATATTGCTTTGTTCCAGATTCACTTAGTGAATTTAACAGGACTGAAAAAGAGAGATTCTATTGCCGACAGGCTGAAGTACGCCAATACGATAATGGAGGATATTTTGGATTCAGCCGACGAACCACTCACGGTAAATAAGACGGAAATATATACATTAGGCTGTAATTATATTAGCGGCTGGAGTATTTCCTCCGGGTTTCGTTTTACACTCCTCTAATTCTATTACGTAGGGTCGTAAATGGTGGGCTGGGTCCGAGGAGCCGTGGCAAACATTGGCATGCTGTATAGAAATTGCTAATGCGAGCCGAAGTGGCGATCCGGTTTCATACATTTCACATTTCCCCGTTCATCAAGATGGATCTTGTAATGGACTGCAACACTACGCGGCCTTAGGAAGAGATCAAGCGGGTGCGGAGAGTGTCAATTTGGCTCCTAGTCATGTTCCTCAGGATGTGTACAGCACCGTGGCGAATCTTGTCGAGAAACTCAGACAAAAGGATGCTGACAATGGAGTTAAAGTTGCTCAGGTGTTGGAAGGCTTCATTAAGAGAAAAGTTATCAAGCAAACGGTTATGACCACTGTGTATGGCGTCACACGATACGGAGCACGTCTTCAAATTGCGAAGCAGCTCAAAGGTGACTGCATAGAAAAATAATGTAGGCATGCAGAGAGAGAATTTTCAATGAAACTTGTATTCATTCATTTACTTTTTATGTTGCCAGATATTAGTGGGTTTCCGAAAGAGCATCTGTGGCCTGCGTCTTTGTATTTAGTTGGAAGAACATTCGATAGCCTCCAAGAAATGTTCACATCTACAAAAGAGATTCAAGTAAGGGGATGACAATGAATGGGAAAATGTGTGCATAGAATCACTGTTGTTCACAGTCAGAGTGTATTTTTATATTGCTTTTTATTCTTTCAGGATTGGTTCACAGAGTGTGCCAAATTAATATCTAAAGTTTGCGGTCAGAATGTAGAGTGGGTAACTCCTCTCGGTCTTCCAGTTGTACAGCCTTACTTTCGTCCGTCTAAGAAAGCGATAGAGTCGTACGATTCTCTCAAGTTACCCGAGTTTCACATTTTCGACATGTACGAGTAAGTCTAAGAAATGTCCTCTGCTTGCTTGTTGTGCTTTATAGAGAAAGATGAGAGCGTGTGGCTGGGGCTAATAAAATATTTAGAATGCACGTACTCCAACATATTAGCTGTTATTTATTTATGATGACACTGGAGCTGAAGTAAAGTATGACCATAATTTTTGTGAGTGTAGACGTCCTAATGTGATGAAGCAGAAGAATGCTTTTCCTCCTAACTTTATCCACTCTTTGGATTCTACTCACATGATGCTCACCTCACTTCATTCGGAACGAAGTGGAATTACTTTTGTCTCGGTGCACGACTGCTACTGGACCCATCCTTGTACAGTAGAGATTATGAATCGAGTAAGTTGTTGTTCTCCCACATATGTAGCATGCTCGTATATATAGCATCTATTATTTTACTACGTACAGAACAATGTGACAATGGGACGTTATGTAGAAATACTTTTGTTAATACATATCATCGGATTTCATACAGATTTGTCGAGAGCAGTTCGTCCTTCTGCATTCGCAACCCATTCTTGAAGACTTGTCCCAGTTTCTGCTAAATAAATATAGCTATAAAGAAAAGTAAGTTATTTGTTAAACGTATTTATAGCGTCACTTTTGATGTGATATGGGGAAGTAGCATTAGTGCTATTAGTCTGAGCTCTTTAAGTCTCATCCTACTTTTTATTTCCATTCCAGTGAAATTGTACGAGATGGATCTATCATTGACATGACGAAAATTCGGCTTAACAAAATCCTATCTCAAGTACCAGACAAAGGATCTTTTGACTTGAATTGCGTTTTGGATTCCGTATATTTCTTCAGTTAAAGTCATTCAAGTTATTCTGTATAAGTAGAAGCGTTAGAAGCCACTCGTAACGTAATAGTCTGAAATCGCTATCGCAAAAGTAAAACTCTTATGTATGTCAATAGTCGTTGCATTTAAATAACGTGATTTTAGTCATGCCCATTTTAGTCATACCTATCATTACAATTATTACGAATGTACTACTAGGTATTATATGAAACTGTAAAGATAGAAATGTGCATGTCTTCTGTGAAATTAAGTTGAAAGTGGAGAAGAAGTTCAAATTCAGCTGTAGGACAGGAACTAGTGTGTAAGTAATACCATTATAATAATGTGTCTAATAGCTGTTACTTATGGTACTTATATCTGTCCTTAAAGTAAAGTAAATGCCAATAACGACTGAATGGACATTAAACGGAAACGCTGAGTAATAAAACTCATATACACTTGTGACACTTTCTTCAGGCTTTCTTCACGCGTTAAATTGTGTTATAGATAGAAAGATCCGCATAGTAAAGTGGTAATGTAATGGTTAGCATTAGAGCAGAGCAATGGAAAATTTTCTCCTTCTACTACTACTCAACTGTTTGTTCCATCTTTGATTTCAGAACTTGAATTTTGAATGGTAGTCTCGGAAAAAGAAGCCAAGCCTTTACTTTTACTAGTTCCCATAAAAATAACCAAGGATCATGTTCTCGTGTTGATTGTAAGAGAAAGCTGCTTTCACTTTTTTACTCTCTTTTAAGCTTATTGAGGAAAGCCCTTGGCATTTCTAATAACATAATAGCTTACGTACTCTTTCCTACTCTCCTAATATTTCCATTTATTATGTTTCACCAATTCAGGAAGCACATATGTAGGCACAATACTTCTCTGTAATCTAATACTATACAGAGACTAATAATAACACAAGGACCTACAGATACATACATAGATAGATATACGTAAGTATATCCATTTATTGTCTCTCCCGCGATATATAATCGACCAAGTAGCTTTACTCAGAAAACGAATAAAAGATATTTTATCCCTCCGCAGACTGACTTATCTGAATTACACATCTATGGAAAAATATCGATCAACATCACAAGAAGACGATGCTAGACAATGGAGAATTGCATTTATTGAGTTGTACAATAAAACACCACATTGTTGGCATTTGTAAAGAACACAACTCCAACTTCGGCTAACAAGCCAACTAGCAATAACATTGCCCTTCGGTTAAAACATTACATCTTCATCATACAACTACTAATCTTCTGTTTTATATCATCACAATCCTTTTTCATACATGCATTTTGCATTGTACTCAACGTCCCCTGGGTTCCTTATGGGCACGTGAGCACTGCTTAGTCCAATTTATACCAAATGTCATATTAAGGTTCCGAATCAAGGTGCTAGGGCGACCCCTCTTCACTATTAAAATGGCCCTTATCTTTTTTTGGCGTAAAATCATCAACTCCCAGAGTTTTGGAGCTAGAACGTCGTTGTTGGTATATCTGAGAAGCTGGAAAGTTTTTCCCCAGTTGTCCGCAAGAAAATTTCTGATTTTCGTCTTTGATTCTGAGATATATCAAAATTTAATTTAACTTTGCTGACATTTTTTAATCTTGACGAAAATGAGAAATTTTCTTGCGGACAACTGGGGAAAAACTTTCCAGCTTCTCAGATATACCAACAACGACTTTCTAGCTCCAAAACTCTGGGAGTTGATGATTTTACGCCAAAAAAAGATAAGGGCCATTTTAATAGTGAAAAGGGGTCGCCCTAGCACCTTGATTCGGAGCCTTAATTTCTATTCCAGGAAACGAATATTATTATTCCTCCTATTCATGGTCATAGCTACTATTATGCAATAATCATTACCTAACAGAGCCTCAAAAGCAAAGAAAAGCATAAAGCATCCTCGAAATGTAGGTAGACTATCAAATCATTCCAGTAAAATTATATTTTCCAGTGAATTTTGTTCATAATTCATAACGGGCTCAGGCTCTATAATTCCATAATCCATTTCATTATCAATCAATCAATTTACATTTTTGTGTCAGCTCAATACATTGTGCAAACTTTCATTATCCACCGATCCCGAACCCCGATACCCGAGATCCTGCCGAAAACGTGACTCACGTGACTATTGCATTGTATTGCATTGTACTGTAATCCAAGTTTATCCAAGAACGAAAGTGCTAATACGCTATTTCACGCACACGAACGTTTCAACTGTCAACGCGGTTTTACAATAATTCCCTCCTAAACTAGTAAAACGCAAACAGAAGAGGTGTTGACCATTGACATTTTTTATTTACCTTTTACATTGTTTACATTTTAATTCTCGTGAAATCAAAAAGTACAGACAGTTACATAAAGTCACACTTGACAATTCTTGATCCATCCCATAATAAATACCAGTGCCATTCTATTAAGTGACAATAATGTTCAGGTCCACAAGATCGGCGGCCAAAAGGGCTGCTCTCAAAGATCTTGTTTCCCCAGATAATATACAACAGTGTCCATCTCCCCCAAAGCCGACCCATTCAAAGAAGCAGAAAGAAAATGTCAGGAAAAAAATCAAAGTTACGAGGACACAGAGTTTCCTGGAAACGTTTCCAGGTCGTCTGGAATGGAAACGGCGACACTTCACTAAACCAGTTACGTCAACGCCAACTGCTACAGCAAAATCTGCTGCGAAGAAGGATGTACAGAATTGTTTTGGATTTGACTTATCCGATTCTGATGAAGAAAAGAATTATTCTAAACTTATCTCACCGATTCCGAAAGAAATCGTTAAATCAGCTGTATTGACCGTTGAAAAAGTATGCGTTTAATTAATGCTTTATATTCAGTATTCCATGTTAATAAAATTAAAATAAGGTGTAAAGCCCCTTAAAATCTGAATTTTTGAATAATTATGTAGCCAGATGAACCTAAGTCGCCAACTACACCAGCTCCTGATTTGAGGTCATCCGTTTTTAAACCAGTAGAAATTCCTAATCCTGGTGCAGCAACAAAAGTTTCAAATTATTTGTCTCAAAGAAGCAATGTTCAACAAGAAAAAGAGTTTCGAATTGATCCAAAGTCACCTAGGACTCCTAATCCTAGTTGCACTACCAAACAGAGTGAAAATGAAGGACACAGAACAAGGAGCCAATCTAGGAGTGCAAGGCCAGAAGTAGAATCAAAGAAAAACAAGAAAGAAAATGCGAAGGCAAAAAATACAATAAAGGTGCCTACACACTATAATGCTTTGTTTACTAAAAATGAACTATTGATAGTTCATATTTCATATAATATGTGGAAAAGCGTAGTAATTAACTAATTGGATATTTATAGACGAGGTCTCCAGCTCCTCCTGATTTGAGCTCATCGATGTTTAAACCAACAGAAATTCCTGATCTTGGGGAAGAGAAAACAGAAGAATGTCGAATTGATTCAGTCCATACCAGCAAACATATGACCCGGAGTAGATCTGGACTTTTAAAACCCCAAATGCAATCAAAGCAAATAAAAAAAGTCACTGCTAAGACCAAGAAAACAATAAAAGTGAGTTCAAAGAGATTTTAATAGTTCTTATAAGCATCTTAGACCATTACTTACATGTATATTAATTATTTTTAAACAGGCAAGGTCTCCAACTCCACCACCTCCAGATTTGAGTTCATCTATTTATGTGGATGAAGTTAACGAGCAATATCTACGAATTAAACCATCTGATATTGGAGATCCTGGTGTAGAAGTGAAGGACTTCAATGATTTACTACAAAGATACAATTTTGACGAAGAGAAAGAGGAACAATATCGAATCGATCCAGCTAGAGCTCTTAGAACATATCCAAGCAAAAGAAGTAGCAATGAAGGCCAATCAGCAAAGATCAAACTTCCGAAACCCCAGAAGAAATCAAAGAAAACCAAGCGAGTCACAGAGAAGGTGAAAAAGACAAAACCCACAGGTAGTCGAAAATTCGGTAAAAAGAATGAATATGAAGATGACGATGCTGCTACAAGAGAGTGGTTAGAAAAGAAAAACAAGGAATTCCAAGAAATTCTTAAAGTCAATCTCGTTGTTGAGCGAAGTGGGACGCAGTAGATTTTTGTGTCTACAATAGAATATCTAGATTTATTTTCAAATCGTGGGTAGATTTTAGTGGCCTGTTGATAGATGGTATTTATTATTTATCGCATAATATTTTCAATGAATTTACTCAGACAGAATTCTAACAATTAATGACTACTTAAGTACGTGTTCATCTTACACATTTATAAATCGACATTTTAATAATAACGATAAGCTTTTTATGCTAATAATAATTAATTTAGTGCAATGTACGTGGGAACTTCTAGCTGTAACACTACTTACTTTTACTCCTCTACCATTTTGTACATAATATAATAACAATAACCTTTAGATATTTTACGTACCAAATATTATTTATGTTAAGATAACTTGTGTAAAAGTAAACATAACCTAAATAGGTATAAGGATACGATTTGACATAATAATAATATTTACTATTATCACTTAGTGCAAACACGCTTCAAACTTTTTATCGACCAATAAATGTGAATACCTATTACCTAACACTATTTATTATCTTTTTCTCTCAATGGACAGTGTAGATAATCATTGTTCGTAGTTTTTTTGGATTTCAGCAAGTTTATTGAAATTCATCTTTTCAAAGTCACTTTAAGTGGGTAATGTAAGATACTGCGTAACCGCATATTACATAGGTAAAGGTGGTAGTGGTAGAAAGGTCTCTCTGCGTTGCGTATTGTTTGCTGTTGCCTGAATCTTTGTTTACTTTATATGAACAGAAAGAACACTCCAAAGCATAGACCTTGAATTGAGGTGTTTTTGCCCCAATTTAATTCACTCGTCGGCACTTCGGCAGTATGCATTGCCAGCATTGCAGGAGAAGCAGAACGAAACGTAGCTCTATACACTCAACTCGTATCACCATATAAATATTATACTTACTAAAAGAGTCCGTATTGTTTGTGTTCTGGCTTGGTTTGCGTGTAGTACATGCAATAAGGCAATAATGTTAAGTGTATAAATAATATGTGGTAGAGAACACGACCTTAAAAACAGATGACAAGGCATGTAGTGTTTGTATTCGTTTCTTTTTCTCCCTCTCCTTTCCATTGCTTGACAATTAAAAACATTTAATTCTTTTGCCCTTAAATGTCCTTTGCAATACTTTAATTTATTTTAATTCCTTTGATATTCTCATTTTCTACTATCATAGTTTGTACTTTATTTTGTAGGATAAAAACCATCACATTCCTAGAATAAATCAGGATCGCTAGGATTCATTTGCATTTCTATAGTTCCTTTTTAGTATTCCATATTTTAGTTAGAAACGCAATAAAGTTTGAAAGCCAAAAAATGAGTTCCGAAGTCCTTCCTGTCATTTACCGTAGCTTGGAACAAGTTATGTATACTTTGAGATCATCTCAGGTAAACACTGAAAATGCACTTTACATCTTTAAATAAACCTATGGCTTCCGTATAATGTGTGAGTGAGTGCGTACGTAAACGTCACGTCATCATCCATGCGATGTAGCATGCATTGATACGTTGTGTGTGTTACTAGTAAGGAATGTTAGGGAATTTGGGATTAATCGATGATTTATGTCAAATGAACGCAGATTTTTAAAACAGTTGAGATTCAGCAGCTCTTAAAGGTCAGTTCGGCTGGAATAAACGGGGTTTTAGAACCCGTGACATTCATTCCAAGGCATCGACCTGTTTCGGTGATAAAACCAAAAATGCCTTTTATTGTAATGGAAGGACTTGATGGAAGTGGTGAGAAATTCCGGAATATTTATAGAATACACTATAATGAAAATGATTCTATATTGAATACATGAATATTTGGGAAATTCATAAATAGGGAAAACAAAGGTCAGTACAGCACTCTATGAGAATCTTGACTTGGAAATTTATCGAACCCCACCTGAGAAGATAAAGTTTCTGAAAGAATTCTTTGATGAGTTGGACGAGCCAATGAGAAGATGCTATTACTCCCTCGGGAATTACTTAGCTGCCCAAGAAGTTTCCAATTCCAAGTTTAAAAAGGGTGTAATAATGGACAGGTAAACTTTCAAAAGTATAGTAGTACGGAGATGTAGATTATTGCGTTGTTACGAACTTGATAATAGGGATCCTGCGTTTTAGTGTAATTTACCTTAAACCTTAAAATTTTAAGGTTCAAAATAACGTCAGACCTTAAATCGAACACTAAAATCATAATTTAGTGTCACATTTAACGTCTTATTTTTTACCTTAAATTATAGCATCCGCAAAATTTGGCCACGTGGTCTGCGGCAGATTTGGATTTAACAAATTTTAAGGTTTAAGGTAATTTACACTAAAACGCAGGATCCCTAATATCTAGAAAATGTTGTACAGATATTGGCACAGTACAGCAGCTTATGCTGCTGCCCATCAACTTACCTCCAACGTAAATACTTCGGATACCAATGAAATAAATCAACGTTCTCTAGGAAAACCGATAGTTCCTTCTGATTATGCCTGGCCATCGGATTTGCTGCAACCGAATTTAGTTATTTTTCTCGTCGTTAGCGAAGATGTTCGTAAATATAGACATAAACTCAGGAACACAACTAATTCCATAGAAGAGCAGACTCTGGCTACGAATTCAGATTTCAGAGATCGGTATGAATTAACCTATTTATATGTTGCATAATTATTATCATCAGAACAAAAATTGGACTGATATTTTTTATGCGAATATTTCTTAGATTGATCAGCAGCTATAGGGAAATAAATGGTCCTCCATTTCAAGAAATTGTCGCCGATGAAGATATAGAGTTGGTTAAGGAAAAAGTGTGTGACTTCGTTTTCAATAAATTCCCTGTTCTTGTAGATGGACGTCAATCCAATGTTTCCAACAAGACTATCTCAGCTACAAAAAACTGAATATTTTCACGTATACATTTACAACTTTTCTAAA
Organism: Tomocerus nigrus; assembly: GCA_019776505.1. Classification (NCBI taxonomy): domain Eukaryota; kingdom Metazoa; phylum Arthropoda; class Collembola; order Entomobryomorpha; family Tomoceridae; genus Tomocerus; species Tomocerus nigrus. Next base: position 14,277 of record JABASI010000376.1, on the reverse strand, counting down.
CATCTCTTAACAAAGCATTGTATGAAAACATGACATTTTATTTAGACAACCAGCAGGTACATATTAAAGAGCTTTTAGTATTTCAGTACCTATACTAGCTACTATAATGCTATATACATATACCATATAGTACCTATTTAGAGTTAGACAGGAACGCAACGCAATGAAGAGTAGATATAGAATAGATGATTAAGATTTTAAGATTACAAATTACAGTAACATACATAGGTACATTAGGGTACCTGTTGCGATGCGAAGCTGGAAATAAGTTAATTAATGGCGCACATACAAATAAAGTATGTCTCTGGGTAAAGGTATCCTGCATATTTTGATAACTCTCTTATCTACTTTTTATACCTCCGTGAAGAAACAATATTTTTAACGCTATATTACAATCAGTAGAAGTAGGAAAAACATGATAGATTTATTCACAACAAATCCTGAAGCGTCTCGTGATTGCGCCTTACGCCTATACCCCTACGTATAACCGTATAACGTATCTTTATAGGTTTTGGGGTTACGCAATTACGTAGCGGCGAAAAAATAGTGTTGGTGCTTCATAATCATAACATCTTCATTCAATTTCAATACATCACAACAATTAATTGTATGTTGGAAAGATTTTGCTACATTCCGAAATGTGAACTGCCTAGTATCCCAAAGGTTAAAGTACTGTAGATATATCCATAGTTTAGCTTTAGAATATATACAAAAGTTTATAAACCCAATGGTTAGTGACAATAGCCAAAGGATTCAACCTCCTATATCCAGGAATCCTAATATTCCTACTAATAATTGTATAAGTTAAGTTACATCATATATATTACTGACATTCCTACATGTCTTAAAATTCTAGATGCAATCATGGTGCTATATATTATTAGGTACAGGCAAATATAACCAGGTCTGTTTTAGCTGCTGTCTGTGCTAAATGAGACAAAAAATAGCTTCCTCATGTGATGAATCTGAATCTGCAATAATTTTAGTACCTACACATCCTACATCGTGAAATACATTGACTACCGTGATTATGACTATGTATATCGTATAATGATTTCAAAAAATAAATGTAAAACGAATTTATTTGTTATTTATTTTTGATTCACACATTATCGTCATTAGAATATCTGGATATTTCCAAAAAGAAGAGGTCAAAATTACATTGGAAAATTAAACCTACTATACTGGGATTATTTGAAGGGACCTTTAAAGCTAAATAAGTGTACACAAATGCATTGAAATAATGTTGGATGTCCATTTTTTAATATTTTACACTTTCAGCGTTTCTTATACAACGAGCATGCATATATACATATATAAATACAAACACATCTCTTCTCAGTTAAAGTTTTCAGATGTAGGACTCAGACCGGACATGTCAATAAAAACGCAGCAGTTTTGCATTTACTTATGTAGATTGCTCCAAAAGCCACACCTGCGAGAAATCGTTTTCATCACAATCCACTGCATGAAGCATTACCGGGTTTCTAAACACCGTGGAAAGCAAAGACAACATCAGTGAAAGCCAGGCATTATTTTGAAGACATCATACCAACCAACTAAACTGTAATAAACTTAAGCTTACATCGGAGAGGTTTCTGCTTTGCTGCCAAAAACATCTTTAATTTTCATTGAAGCTTTCTGTAAAAACGTCAACTCCAATTTTTCTGGCCTACAAAATTAATATGGTAAAGTGTTAGGATGGCAGTATAATCTGCTCTTAGCATAAGTAGTGAAATATTAATGGACTAGGTAAATTTTTTATTTAGGTTAGGACTTACTCTTTTTCTTTAATGCATTTCCCTCTTGAAGGGCTTTTAATTAGTATCCTCCCTTGCTTAGCATCCGCAAATTGCCATTGCTGGTTGGATTTCCCATGATAAATCTAGGACCATCATTATGTAAATAAATATAATACATTTTAGTTCTGTTGAATAACACAACTTTACAAATACAGATCTATTGAAGTACTTGTTGGGTGATAGCACCGTTAGTATTGTCAATTCCTGCGACAACTGTGACACTTGGTAGAGCAGTTGGACTTCCTGACTGTTTTCTTGTCGCCAAAAAAGAAGCAAATAACTTATGCTGTCTTGCAGGTAAAAGTATGTAATTTTCTCCTTCTGCAAGTGATCGAAGAACAAATGATACTACAGTTTCTATTTATACAACGAAGTCGCTTTGCATGCTATTACTATGAATATCTAGGTATGCAAAATGTGTTAGCAAATAATATAGCATAAATAGCCTTGCCCTACACTGAATTCTAATTGATCAATCCCAGACCTTCGAAAATATCTTCATATATGCCAAAATTAAGGCTTATTACAATAATTTACCTCTTATAGTGAGCCATTTTTGGTTGTCCGCTCTTTTCCAGGGGGATGCCGTGATGTTAGCTCCAGAAACGACTGAATCACTGTCCACTGTCATTACCTATTATGTTTGGACATATTTAATTGGCAAAACATATAGGGAAGTATAATAATTACATCAGTTCGCGTACTTTACTGAATTAGCTACCTGTCCATCGTTGATGCTTGTGAATTTGAAATACTTGCCATCTTCTGCAGCTCCAGAAGATACAGTTGCACCTTCTACTTTAGTATTTGAGATAAAAAACAGCGTAGAAAATGCACTGCTAGCCAAAATAAGAAATTTTATCATATCGAAATGTTGTCTTTAAGATTTTGGGATAGAAAAATAAGAAAACAGAGTTAATTCACTTGAATTAACCAAAAGTTTCAAAGTATGTAATGTCAATGTATCATATAGCACAATAACCAACAGTGCCAACTGCCAATTGTGCAGGCAGACGTTAAATTAGGCGATGACGACAAGGTCTGAGGGAGGAAATATTATGCATATAAGGATGACCAATAAAGTTGCACACAAACATTCTCTGAAGCCAAACCTCTAACCACTATCCAAAGATATTATTCTATTCTTGTCCTACTCTATCTATCAAACTTTCTTATATCTTCTTATGGACATAGATTCATGAATATAATATAATATTCGTATTCGTGTGTGCATGCACTTGTACTATGCACTAAGCGGAGGTGGTTCCTTCGCTGCAGGTATATATAATTTGGTTGAAGAAATCAATTGATGAGCATGCATGTTTTTGACTTCAGTATTTTTGTATGGAATAATGGTGTTGTTTTGTTGTTTTCTAATGCAGTCTTGAATATGAAAACTCTTCAAGTAATTCATGCAATAAACGCTTCCAAAAATTAAGGCATTTAATGTAGAGAAGAAACTTATCATCGCTGAATATTAAATGACCTTTTTGCAGTTCCGTCTTAAGTTATCATGAAATAATATGGAAATAATATACCTCACATTACAGCATCTCTTTTCACAATGTCTCATGAAAGTTTGGAGGAAGGCAGCTTCACCCTTCAACTTCACCTTCTCCCACACCATAACTATACACACTCTTAATTTATATTCATAAGTACGTTATTAATGTTATTCCTAATTTTAAATGAGTAATAAATGTGTGTCATAGCCGTAAGCATAAATATTATGGGGTAGGTATGCTATGCACCTAAGAATAAACTGAAAATCATTTTCTTTTCTGGCATTTAAGTGTCAGTAATTAAGGTATCATCGTTTTTTTATTGTTGTCTACCATGGAAGAACATTATATAATTTCCATGATTTTTTTCCGTAGACGATAAATCGATATTCATCATAATTTGACATTCCATTTGTAGGAGCTTTTACTGCTGAGGTCCTTGATTTGTAGATCACTTGTAGATGAGGTCTTCGAACGGCATTATTGTAGCATGGCAACATGGAACAGTCTTCCGGGAAGTACTCTGGAATGTCCGGAGTCCGGAAGGTAATCAGCAAAGATTCACGAAAACGGATTATCTGGACAAAGACGTTTCTTCTTTTTGTAATGATTTCCACATGTCCATGCGCTCTTAAGTATACTTATCATGACAACTTATTTGATATCAATTGGTATCGTTATTTGGATGGCTCCATTAGCAAATGCTGTCGTAAGCAATCTAAGATTTTCCATGTTTCTGAGTTTTGTTCCATTTCTATCTACCACAGAATACAGAATTGAGTATTTTTGCATATCCACAAATACATAAACAGTATTTGTATTGTACTACATATATTGATCTTGTATGTGGTATAATGCAATGATGAACTGATTTTCTGTGTAGACGTTTCAAGAAATGTATACAGATTGTAAGGATGACTACACGTGCATCATGTACCCGCAAAATTGTGCCGCCGAAGGAAATTGTGACCTGGCAGCTATCATTCAAAAACTCGGCAGTACTTACCGTTTCAGATTGTTAGGAAAGGGACCTTATTACGTTGCAGCTGGAATATCTAAGGACAGGGCTATGGTACAAATGCCCTTTATGTGCAAAACATTACTATTGGCATATCTGTCAGATCGGTCATTGATGATTGATTATAATAATAATATAATTATTACTATTATTATTATACTATTTTATGATTGCGAATTGAGATTGCACTTGCATTGGAAATGGCAAATGGTAAATTATTATGTTCAATATTATAAGAAAATACATCATTGGTTGCATATATCTCAATTTTTTCATGTTATTTACTGTACAGGGTAAAGATGCAGTAGCATTTTGCACTGAGGATATTGTAGGTACAGCCATAAATACTGCAGGACGAAATAGAACCGTGCTCTCTGTAAGCAGACCTTAATTTTATTGCTCTATGAGAGTTATAGACAGTTACACATCAGTTTTCATGTTCATACCCTTTGCATAATAATTAAGGACTGGGAGCCAGATATTGGGAACGTGGACATGAAAATTGAAAATGGAAGGTTAGTCTGTGCTTTTGATGTCCCTATGCAATTCACAGTTGGGACACTGAAAATAAATCTAGGTAAACCGTATTATTTACTCTTGGCCACTGGTCCTCGTCTATATCCACCTGTTCAAGGAGGTAACCATTTCCATCCATCCATGATACATTGAATGTAAATAGCTGAATGTAAATCGTTTTGTGATTTGCAAACCTTACATACCATAATCCTTATTTTTTGATCGACTGTCTGTGTAGTACCTTTCGCTGGACATGTACATAAGCTGACTTCGTATCATTCATTAATCTTCGGTGTAGGCAGGCATATTAATCAAGTACGTTTCTCATTACAAAATATTTTTAGGAGGATAACATCTCATTGGTTTATCTAGGTGTTCATTACTCTAATTAATAGTAATATGACGAAGTAAATAATCTCATGGCACTATAATAAAATTCAATTACATAATATTATGTTACAGGGGAAAATTGGAGATGAACTACATTTTGACAATGATTCATCGGACTCTGTCATCAGATCTTCAAATTACGTTTTCTTGCTTTCAATACAATGCATTTATATATTCTTTAGATTTTATTTTGCATAAAAAGACTAATACGTATTTAATTGCTTATGCGGGTTTCTTTGTGCTTTGATTGAGGGTAAAATGGTATAGTCTCTTTTGAGAATTTTTTCCGAAATGCTATCTCCATGTGCAGATGCAGGATATTATTGTATCTTACTACTAGTAAATTGCAAAATGATGCAAAATTAAAAATAAACAGTTTGCTATGTTCTTTAAAATGTTGGCTTCATTTATTCATTAAATACATTGTGTACATAAAGTCATTATTATACATTTACTAAAAGACGTGTGATAATATGATAATATCATGTTGACAGGAAAAGTAAAGAAGTCATACACATTAAAAACACTTCCACCCTACATGTGTTTCTATCTTTGACATTAAACACGCCAAAAATCCTTTCGAATTCAGAATTGAGTGAGACATATGAAACTAACAGAGAATTATAACACAGGTAGGTTGAACGCATTTCCACAAAATGTTTTTAATATTTCAAACGCATCCTTCGAGCACAACTTTAAGTAGTAATTAGCTGCATAAGATAACCGTGCTTAAAATCTATTAAGACAAGTAAATCCTTTTCACTAATCGATGTGAGTCTGTCTTTTTATAATTTTCGAAAGTGTGTGTGTGACTTTGGTGTATATAATCAGTAGTAATTTTTTCGTGTGTATCCTTATCTGTCCATGTAAGTAAAACTGATGTAAATGGAAAGAGTCATAACAATATCTTTGAAATGTCTTCTAAATATCATTCACATCTCCTAGCTCTGCATATGCAAGCACATAAAGTGCGTCGATTTGTGATTACAATCATTTCGAATCATAAATGATGACTGTGAAAAGCGTATAGGCTAAAAGTTAGCATCATGAATAGTGAAATTTTAAATTAACAATTAGTCTGTCTAATATAAAGTGACTATATCTTGTTTATATGCAGCAAATACTCATCTGTTAATAATAAACGCAGCATATTTGCAAGATTGCAATTTAAGATTCTTAAGATTGTATATAGATCTTTGGTATGATTCTACGCAAGGAAAACATACACATTTCAATAATGTACACTTTTACACTGTACAGGCTTAAAGAACAAAAAAACATCATTTAATAATGTCATTTAAGATTTACTACATCATATAATATATTTGTATCTCATCTGTGGGAACCCCCTTTCATGCATGACTAAACCTAATAATTGCCCATGAAAATTTGTTAAGGAATCTGGGCAGAGTAGTAGTAGAAGGGAAGTGTACAAGATAACAATAATGCGAATAGAGAAACTCGTCGAATAAAAACTTCCTATTGCGAATATTAAATAAGCATAAAGATAAATGACTCAAAATCTCTAATAATTTATAATTATATTATCTGGATTCTCTTTGCACTGACTTTTTAGTACACTTTATACAACATTTCCTTACAGATTAAGACTATTCATAAATGTTATCTTCACTCACAATATTTTCTCTCTACCCTTCACATTTCACTGTGTCCCTTGTTGGTTCTAACGAATTACACAGTCCTAAATTAATTCTAGCATATAGTAATGTCACTAACGTCACTAGTGTAGTGTGTCACATCACTATAAATACATACACTCATTAAGTAGATGTACGAAGGAATTAAATAGCATTTATGTTCACAAGAAAGTCCATTTTAATTAGATAATCCGTCTGTAATTTGTTTTGTATGGAGAAATACAGAATAGATCTACTAAATTGTCCATTTCTTATTAGGATATTAATTTGTTTCTGTCCATCACGCACATTTACACATTTTAACGCACAATTATGTGAATTATTATCTTATTGCTTTCGTCAAAGTAGAATAATCGATGTGGGATTGGAAAGGTGATCTTGCTGGTGTCAAACAATAAATGACATTTTGTTAGCAAGGAATCGAGGAACGATATATCGTGATTATACTAATAAACTGCGATTCTATATTGTCATCATTATATATGAATAGCTATTTATAATCAGCACATTTAAATGTCTTTTTAAATAGTTTCTAGTAATGTGATGTATCTTCAGATGTTTTTTCCTATTGATTCTATTAATTTATGTGAACATGACTGTTAAGTGCATATTTTTATGCAAAGAAAGTCTGTCACTCTGAAATATTATCTGCTAATAGTGGTGTGATGATGTGGCCGCGAAACGTTAATAGCTTGGTTAATCTTTGCGAAAAAAAAACAAATATTGTAATAAAACTAAAACTTAATCAACAAATAACTGTACTAAAAAGCTAGTTGAAGCTCTCTCCTTCTTTCTCTTGGGTTGGTTAAAGATTCAAAAAGTATTCGTATTAGTTATTTAGTAAAAATTAGTATTATTTACATTACATAGCTGCTGCTAACTACAGGTTAGCTATTGTCTAGTACAAAATTGTATAAAGTGAGAGAGCTTTAATCAGATTTGTGAACTACAGCTACTTACAATTAGAATTAGCTCTAATAACTTAGTATAGCTTATTAATTAGCTTGGCTATATCATAATTTATTATTATAATAATAATCTACTGAAAGAATGACTAAGTAAGGCGCGTAAGAATCTAGACACGTAACTATTCGTTAGGATTTTGCATAGACTTGTATTGTACTTAAAAACGAACGCATGATGTCTACTAATATTAACAATTCACTTTTGTGTAGATAGGTAGGTTAGTTTAATACAAATTTATTTTTTGAGTTATCGGTGTTCTACACATATGGCAATTTTTTAAAGCTGACGCACACCGTTCACAGGCCCCGTGGCCACACAGGAAAGCAATATTCCGACGTCTTTCCATGCAAATCGAACAGCAGTACGTTTCTTCGATTTCCGCGAATTTATTCTCTAAATAGCGCAACCGGTCCGAACTAGGGCCAATGCTGTTACGACTACTACTACCGCACGTGTTTATAGGCAGACCGTGTTTATTTAATTTCCTATGGATCGACTGTTGACATGTCAGGCATTTCTTCATCCGGATACAACACTCTTCACAAACGATTCGGTGCCCACAAGGCTCAAATATTATCATGTCCAACACTTCTGAACACAGTAGACACTCGCCAGTACTTGCAGTCGATGCTGACAAACGATGAGATGCATCAATTGGAGGAGTCACTACAGAACTGTTCGTGGAACCTGGAACTATAGGTCCTCCGGTCACGGACTTTCTTCCAGTAGAATGTGCCCCGCCAGTAGCTTCTTCAGTTGTAGCACTATCATCAACTCGAAGGGTCCGTAGTCTAAAAATAAAAATTCAGTTTATAATTGGCCTTTAAATTAAAGTTTCATAAATTATTATACATTTTTAAATATGTTTACCTTGTTTGAGCAGAATAGTATGCAAGCATTTCTTTGAGACGCTCCGAGTGAACGAGATCAAATGGAGTTGTTCCTCGTCGGTTACGCTTATTCAGGTCAGCACCAGCCTGTGCCATAAAACATGCCAGCGTCGAACCACCTAGATCTTCATCCGTAACACTCCATCCACAGGTTAACAAATTGGCCCAGATCTAGGAATTACACATTTACAACGTTAATATACCAAAAATAAATTGAGATTTATTTAGATTTTCCATTTATTTTTAGGACCTCTGCGATATTTGGAGCATTTTCGTGCTTTCGAAGTTCTACTGATGTTACAGGATTAGCTATATGAGAATGAGCACTTTGCGACTGTTGATCATTTTGCCCCTCCAAATGTCTCATTAAAATTATGTGTAACGGTGTATCCCAATCTTCATCTTCTGGGGAGACTGTTGCCCCTTTAGAAACAAGTAATTCGACTAGACCACAATATCCTTGTGATACAGCCAAAAGCAGTGGAGTCTGTTTTCTGTTATTTCGTATATCTATTTCAGCTTGACCTTCTTCTAGTAACGCCTTTGCAACCAAGTAATGGCCATTCAAACCTGAAATTAATTATTTTCCTCAGTATAAGTACAAACCAGGTGTTATTATCAAAGTAAACAAAGTAAGAATTACATACATGCTAGATGCAAAGCAGAAAATCCGTCGTCTTTCTTCACATCCACAAGTTGTCGGGCTTTTCCGAGAAGCTTTTCGATGGCACTAATTAATTCAAAGAAATCCATTAAAATATTGATCACAAGTAACATACAATTTTCAGAAAATCTTTAAAGTTGAAAACTTACTAGTGATTTCCTTTCAGACCTGCAAACAAAGAATATCATAGATATGAAATATGAAATTGTGTATCTAAGAAAATAATGGAGATAATAATAGCGGTACTAAATAATGTTGAATTATCTTACTTGCATGATGAAGAACATTGAACCCTCTATTGTTTTTTAGTGTAAAATCAACACCGGGGGTATTGATTAAGCAGTCAATTATTTCTTTGCTCTCTTTTCCTGTAAGCCAAAAAAATAAATTATTTTTCCTAATAAAAATCATTACTATATACATACACAGTATTTAATTTCGGAAATATATAGGTTTTCAATTTACCTAAGGAATCATGCAGAACAGAGTCTCCATACGAATCCTGCAATTCAAAAGAGCGTTCGTTAAGATTATCATCTGAGCAAAGTTGGCTTCAAAAATTAAGTTTTTTTGTAAAGAAAGTAAATGATTACTTGAATATTGACATTGCATTTAAATTTGAGTAAGATTTTGACACATTCCAGATATTGCTTATTAACAGCAACGTGTAGAGGTGTACATTGGCCACGATTTACAGCATTCACTAAGGCTCCAGCCTTTAAGAGTAATTCGACTACTTGCGGTTGATTACTGCAAATATAAAGAGAATGTTAAAAGCTACAGCCATGTAACTAGTCGAAATAGAAGTTATTTAAAAAGAAAAAGTTACCCAAAAACTGAATAAAAAAGACACGTATCACCATCGTCGTCAGCCACTTCCAGATTAGCTCCATGGGCAATTAAAAGAACAACTATTTCCATATGACCTTGATGAGCTGCAACTTGTAACGGAGTTTTTCCACTATTTTTGTGATTAAGCTACAGAAAAACATTTTAATTAAGCTCTTTCCTTTAGTAGCAACAGCTTTGTAGATGTTACTAATGTTTAAGGCCTCATAAAATACAAATGGTGATCATCAGAGACTATTCAGGATGATAACGCAGTATAATTGGAATAATCATAGGTAAATTAATAAAATATAAACAGAAGAAATATAAGGACTTACTCTATCTTTCATTTTAGGAATCATTTTCTTAACCGTTTCAACACGACCCTGAGCTGCCTCTCTCACGAATCTTTCTACTGTATAAGATGTATCCAATGACATATCATCCAACAGATGTGGCAACATTGAAGACATTGGATCTTGACCTGTGAAAATTAAATGTTTTTTTTTAAATTAGCAAATACATAAAAATACTACTGAACATTAATTTTACAAACTTGGATGTCAATAGGTCACTTACTCATTGTTTCTTCTCTTCTATTGGCATTTGCGTACATGGAGTTATTAGTTTCAAATCGATCACAAGGGACTAGTCGTACACATAAAGGATTCATCGTCCACACTGACGGTCCGAAATTAATTCTAAGGTCGTTGTCTGCATAGATTTTGATAATGGTACCCGTTTTTCCCAAAATATCTTTCATGACATCTACCCATTCTCCATGATTCTTTTGCAATTCTTTTATTTTTGCATAGTCATTCAATACTTGTACTAAATCACCGACTGAGAAAGAAGTTATTTTTGTCACAGCAGAGGGATTAAAGGTCCATCGAATATTTGAATCATATTGAACGCGTATATCTCCTTTGTCTGTTACTCGATGTACTGTACCGACTTTTCCAATGAACTGTGAAAAAAACATAAGACACTTATAAATCTTTTGTTAAGTCGACAATTAAAACTGTAATTATTGATACTAAATGGTTTAAGACCTCATTAAATACAAAATGATTATCATCAGAAACTATTCAGGATGATAACGCAGTATAATTGGAATAATCATGGGAAATGTCACTTTATGCAAATGTAAAACTATTTTTCATCTTAGCACTTAGAAACAACTTTCTATAAACCACAATCTAATTACATTATTAGCTACACTTATTTCTAAAGACATACTTCAGCCATTCGTGGATTCCAGCCTCCATGTCCTTCTTGCATCTCTTTTAGTCTGCCAATATCTTGTGCCACTTGAACCTTGTCTCCCACATTAAACGAATGCTGAGTTTTACTACCACCAATGATCTTTGAAGTGCTGGATGTACTACTCCTGGGTATCGTAGACGATGGCATTCCTAAAACGAACATTGTTCACAAAAATTAGCATCACTTAAACCAAGATTGTTTTTAATTATCAAAAAAGGAAGCTTTGAAGGGAACATAATTTCAGAAGTTGTGCTAATTGTTTATACCTAGCACAGGTAGATGATTCATATAGTAAGATCCAGCCGATGAAGCTTGTACACATTTTAGGTCCACTTTCCCTTTATGTCCCAATCTGTAGACATTGGTTGAGCCAGAACTCCAGATGACATTTGCCACGGAGCGTCCAGACTCGTTATCCCATCCACGAATATCCACAACCCTTCCAATTTTTCCTTCGCCTCCATCTTGGTTACCCCAGTCCTTAGGATTTAAAGAAAAGTATTAGAATTACAAAAATGAAACCAAATAAATGGTCATCAACGCATAAATAATTTTAAAATGATCTTTTTAAGTACCCAGTCTGGTCCTCTGACTACTCTAGCCCCCGCAAATATTCCTTTGGAGACAACCTTGGGACTATCTTGTCTGGGGGGCAGGTCAACCCTAAAATTTCCAATATAAAATTTAGGACATCATTTAAGCATATATCTCTCGTATAAACATTTATTTTATACCTATACAATTGCAACTACATAAAAATAAAGCCTATAAATCTTTTATCTGTGATTCATTCTCATTTTTATTCGCACTTGATTCTGATTATCAGTTTCCTTTGATAGGAGTAGATACCTACTTAGTAAATGTTGGACTAGAAACTAAGAACCTGTATGAAATCCGATAGCTGTGAGAAAATCCTTTGAATAGACTCCACACCATTTCACAGGAACAAGTAATATTGCCTCCCTTACCTCGACGTGAGAGATGGGATGGATGATGGGAACAGTTATTTCCTACACAAAACCTACAGTCAGTCTACCTAATTGCACTTACCTACAAATTATTCTTAGATATCATAATCTGATTCTACAACAACGTCAAGAATGCCTGCATACAACGAATCTGCAATACAATGCTAACAGGTAGACTCATCAAGAGTTAAAATAACAGTTACTCCATCCTTTGTTTCACAGTTTGCTATCGTAATCAAGAAAACGAATATCATTCATTGTATATGTCACTCAAATCATTTTTTAACCACTAGAGAAAGCCAAAAGAAAAGTTGCCAAATAAGTTGTCGCTACAAAACATTTCATTGTTATCATTAGCGTTGTTGTATTCATATACGAAGTGTCTCTGTTGTACTTGAAATGAAATGTGAACTCGTTTTGATGCGACAAAAAATAACAATTATACTAGAAAATGCTCTATACTCTAACAAACACTACGACAATGAAGAAGCATTGCAAATTGCAATTCTTACATGAAGACATAACAAGCTTCTAGCAGTTTCATAGCTTCAGCGAGTTCTTCTACACCAGAAACAATGAACGCAACAAACTATAAAATCAAATAAATTATTATAAGACATGCATGGGCAGGGTTTCATGTCTACAAGGACTAAGGTTGCATCGTATCGGTTGCATCCCTGCATTTTAATCCTTTTCTCATGTTTTTTAACACTAATTTACTGTTTCTTAGATATAACACGATGACCTTAAATCTATAAGGTTTAAGTTTACTACAACAGCTTAAACAGGGACATTTCACTACTTCAAAGGACATGTTCATGGGTGGTGGTGGTGCTATCATTTAAGCATCGAATAAACTGTAAACATGTACAACTATATCATAGTAGCACAATTTATAATAGACACGATACATGCAAAAATTTATTGATGGAAACTTGGAAACTATTTCCACATTATTGCCACCAACGTATGAACAGTTAATTTCTGCTGGAATTAACAGAATTTTGTATTCTTTGATACCAGATTATAATTAATTAGGCATACTTTCATACAAAAATAAAGATCGCTACAAAGACGAAATGTTTTAAGACAAGGAATTCACTCACTTAATTCTACGACAGTCACATATCTGTAATTAAAATACTTCCATCGCGTTTGCAATTTTAGTTGTAACAATAAATGAAGCAATTTTCAATCCGGTATATATAGTCCTGTGGTTGAGATTGAGCATGCATAAGCATAATTAAGTATAGCTGCTTCAACTAAATGCTTTCATCTGAATAAAAGTTGTACACTGCACCCAATTAGAAAGAGTAAGTCGGCTTCAACCAGACAGCACAATTCCATTCGAAGTTTAAGATTGTAGAGGTTTTGATGCACAAGTAAAACCTAAAACTGATGACCATCCCTCCTGTACATTAACTATCTATTTACATGAAGAATGTCTTGTATCCTTGAAATAATTTCCCCAATTCAGATAAAATTAATGAATATAATAACAATATACGTATATGATTGTAATAGTGCATACAAATACTAAAATCCAATAAACCCCGTCGGAAAACCAACAGATAATATTATAATACTATACTGCAACTTAACATCTCTGTGCTTGATTAGAATTAGAAAGATGTGAAATCTGTGATATATGATTCATATTATAAATGAAGGAATTATGTAAAAGAAGTGTATTCGTCATCGGCGGCATATTTTCCAAATAATGGTCAGTAAAAGTACAGTTCAATAACTCCCCTGCTCTGAATAATAGTCTACACCTTTCTTACAAACATCCTTACTAGCTACTGCATA
>JABASI010000375.1:0-41054 GCA_019776505.1 Tomocerus nigrus | reverse complement strand
AGTACTTTCCCCCTTTCATTCTCTCTTTCTTTCATTCTCGAATCAAATACATAGTACTTCTGCCTGCTTCCAGACTACATTCTTCCCGGAGGCTCTCTCCATGTATATTACTAGATGTACAAGGAGCACTAGAGCACAAGACGATTCCTAAACACAATGCACCATAGAAGAAATGCATTAGCTTGGACCAACATCCAAGACTACACATCATAACATACAATTCAAGATAACCAACAGAGAACTGTGAAAATAAAATAATGTTGCAAGAACAATGCATAGCTAAATGTTATCTATATATCAGCACAAGAAATAAATGTATGCAATTTCCTTTACATTTATATTCTGTTCGGCTCTTCGATATGGCCATTGCTGTACTCGATTTTCAGTATGAAATCCACACAAAGTGCATAATATTTCTTAGCGTGTACATTTACTCAATATCAGGTACATTATTATTTGTACAGGGAAATTCATGCTTATGTTATACAGAGCAGTGTACTATTATTTTACATAATGCATGTCAAATGGCTAGTCCTTTTCCGTATTTGTGGTATTGCACACTGTGTACATGAGTGAAATGTTAATGCTGTACCTCTATGTGTGTATGCTTGTGTTTGAGTTACATTTGAAATGGAACTTTTCTCACTTGCTCCATGTACTCGTATGACAACTGCCTGCCCTTTGAAGTACTTTCCCACATCTCATTTTAGCTTCCATCATCTATATAGTCCCTACATAAAAGTAAGTAGATTATAAGAAAGCTTTTTTGACCTAGCCTTGTCTTTGACAAAAGTATATGGGCAGAGTATATGGGTAGATGATGCAGACTAGCCATGGAGATTTGCAGAGCTGAAGAACTGCTGCTGTTGAGCTGGAAAGTACGTAGATGCTAAGGCGGCTCTGTCTCTGAAGTGACGGCTCGTGTTTTTACTCTTACGCAGATGATTTCGATATTTGTACAAGGAGCAATAAAGTCCTCCAAAGCAAACTAGCATGACAATGACAAGTACAGTGTTGTCTGGTTAGCTCCTTTTAATTTCGTATTCCACGCAATGCATTTCTGTCTTGTTAAAACATGTCATTCTCTTATTTACACCTTTCTCCTTGATTAGAAGAGTAATTGCTCAAATATTTATTTAAGCTATGCCAAACAAGATAAGTAAAGCAGAAAGGGATTAACGAGATATATTCCTTGTACAAGGGATAAAGAAAATATAAAGAAACCTTCCGACATGACATACATACGAATAGAATACAGATAAAAGTTAACCTGCTTAAGCCAACAACAAAAATACTGTAAAAAGCAGAGCTTTGTATAGCTCTCAACATAAAATCATGCCCAGTAGTTTTTATTAGCTGAAATCCCATGTACCTCCCCGCACATCAGGAGAAAAGCACTTTCTCTACTACAGCTACAATATACTAAGACTGTACAAATACTCTTTTCGAAATACTAAAGATAATTTTATTACATGTTTTGCTTTGTATGACCGCGTCTATTTGTTTTTGATTATAGTTGTTAGTCATGCTATAATATATTATTAGCCTTTCTCTAAAATTTTATAGCCTAGTCAGAGTTGATGTGATGTAATGTGGGTAAGTGCCTTTAAAAGTGCCAAAGCCACAACTTCTAATACTTACCAACACGGAGAAAACCAAGGAGATTGCAAAGCAAACCAGGTTCACACATAAAATTACAACACAGCACGAGTCTAGCGAACCGACATCCCACTTTCACCAATTTAATTTTCTCTCTTGCGAATCGACTCTGTCCTTCACTACATGACTATAATTTATTATCTCGCTTGAGTACTATGAGCTAGTGTCTCACTAAAACTTTCAATAGTGCTAATATCTCCTCTCTATGATCCCTACGCGAAACTTTTCACCAAGTTCGTCAATATAGAAAGTGGAAGAGATACGAGACTGTATGTAAATAGCTACCCATCCCAATGTTCAACTAGAGAATACCTCAAAGGCACTAACTTGATATCAAGTTTCTAATGTGAAAAATACTATAGTCGCGAAAATGTTTCTCTCCGCAATATTATGTATGTAAAACAAAGGAGAATGTCGAAATCTAATATTCAAAAAGCAATTCAACTCTTATTATTATAGTGGTGAATGGTAAAACTCTTGGAAACCTTATACTTGCACATTCATCTTCACAAACTTATTATGCAAATATGTTTACCTAGTATAGATCCATGAATACATTTGAGAAATTGCATAGCTTATAGTTTTTGCATAAAAATTCCCAGTCCTACATCAAAAAGTGTAGCAAGAGCAAGTGACGCAAGACTATTTTCTATAGTTTATATGAAGAGAGATATTTTCTGGGAAGAAATTCTTCATTTCATTCACAGCTTGTTTAGAGCACATCTTATCCTTCAACTTTAACCACACTTTCCAACTTTAATCCCATCATGCATTCAATGTGCTAAGTCTTGTAACAGAAGAAGATCCAGATATTTCTGTGTATGCACACGCGAGATTAAAAGACGTATGTGCGCCGTACCTAATTGTGTATCTTTATATGAACTAACTAAAAGTAATTCTCTATATGTTGAATGTAATGTGAGTCTTTCTTTAGGCCACCACTGCAATCAAAACTTTCATTTCATTTTATTTCACATTTAGCAAGGAGGAAGAAGATGGAAACTTATTCCACAGCTTTCTTTTTAGTTTCGTCAAAAGAAATTTTCTCTTTTTTGCGACTTTTACTTACTGCACAGTTAGTTTTAGTAGTAGGATTTTTTCCTTCTGTTCTTTTCTGTGCTTTTTCCTTTTGTCAGAGAGTTTTTTTGAATTATACTTTAGTCTCTACATAATATGGTCGATTGAGTTCTGTGACGTGTGCAGCTCACGTACTATATTTAGTTAGTAGTACACATACAGTTTAGCCTTTTGTACATAAGACTTGTCATATTAGTTGAACATGACTAGAATTCGTAAGCGGATTTTCTTGCTTGACATAAGATTCTTTCTGCTGTTGCTGGTGTGGTCCTGGAACTGAAAGTGAGTAGTGAACTCGTATTTGCTATGAGATCAGAGCTTAGTGCAGGGTGAGAGTGAATGGAGAGGCTCTTTAGCCAACATATTGCAATGCGTACACCAGACTACTACTTAGTAACTAACTTTCCCAGCATATGCTCCTCTGTATGTACAGCAATTTCTCACCGGCTGCTTCCTCTTTCCCTCCTTCTTTTCCCATCACTAAACTTTCTCGGCCTGATTTGATTTTCTTTGACTTGACTGGTGCATGGCTACGAGGGAGCTTTTGCAGCTGTAGCTAGGTATTAGACATCTAATGCAAATTCATGCTCACATTGTTCTTGCACTCTGAATAAATAGTAATGAGCCTACACATTATTCTCCTACATGTGTTTACTTATGACATGCAAAGAGCCTGGCTACTTTGGAACTAAACTAAACGTGAATTATTCTACTACTTGCCCCGTATTCCCAGTTTTGTAGTTTGAATTGACCCGGACTCCCTACATGCAAACTTTATTTTCATCGCTTCTCTATTTATGAATACTTACATTTTATGAGATTAACTCCTTCGAGGAATAAACTGTCATTTCCACTTTTCACTAAACGCACAATGGAGTATATTATACTCTCAACATTCATAATTTACCAAGATATAACTAGATTCATTCATATGGTTGGGCTTGATAAGATTTTCTGCTTAATTAACACTTAAATGGTGAATATACAATTCTGTATAGGTATTACCTACTATTAAACCCTTGTACAGCCTACACAACATCTTATAATACTTTACTTGTTTTCCTTTCTCTTCGTGTTACTGCGTCTTAGTGTTCAAGAAGGACATTATAATAAAACAAGCGTGAGTAAACATATTTTATCATCATTATGATGTCTGATAGTTCTATGCTAAATTATACGTCGCTATAAATAACTTAGGAAAACGAGGCTACGTAATAACTGCTGTAAGGAAATTACTTTCCATAGTGTCTCTCTATACGCTAATTAATTACAAGCCAGTAACTGCTGTATTAATATTTATTTTTACTACAATAATACCTGCTACCTATAGCTATTTTCAGGGTAGGTGGAATACGCCGCTAGTAAGTCTTTCACCATGTAAATTCCATCCCACTTCATGCGAAAACATCCAATGGAAATTCCTTTCACGCCTTTTCACCGTATGAAAATATTACTTCAGTTTTACGTGATAACTTTCNTCACCGTATGAAAATATTACTTCAGTTTTACGTGATAACTTTCTCAAAAGTGAGAGAACGTGAAAAAAATTCTTATTTTGGCCTTTAGGCGGAAAATGAGGAATTTGATTTACATTGTGAAAGCCCTGATAAGCTTTACATTCTGTCCACACTGTATATCTGTAGAAGTGGCAAAAACGGCAGAGACTTAATTGTATTTGGTTTTGAATGGAAGAAATTACTGTCATCAGATGATTCTAAATAAGCCAAGAAATTGCATTTAACAACAGTAAACACCAATTAAGTGATATTTGATTTAATTCACAATGGTTTGGCAAATAGGCTCAGTCTCTTTACAGATTGCACCCTGAGTAAAAGCAAACACGTTACGTTTTAAAGCTACCTACTTGGAAAAAGAAGATAAATCTGTGTCTGCGGTTGGCTGATTAGAAATGGATGTAGGGAAGGCTGTGTTGAATCGGTGAAAGTAAGAATAACAACGCACTTAAGCCAGCAGAGAGAAATAAGCGGATTACGTAAACTAGGATGAAACTTTTTTACCTACGTAATAATTTGTTTCGCAACACTACTGCAACTACTTACATGCTACCTGAACTATATACAAACTACAGCGTTCGAGATCAAGCCGAAATGGTATTTTTGTTTTGCTTTACATAAGTTGTGCTTCTATTTGGTTTTGTGTAAAAAAGCAGTCACCCTACTTGCCAAATCAACAATAAATTCTGGCAGTATGTATGATATAAATTGATATTCTCGCCGCGCGCGGCTATGCAGCCCACCTCTACACCTACACCGTTCTCACTCAATCCCCTCAAACTTATAAGTGTGTCGATGTAGAAAGACTCTTGGAGAAGTTCTATATGGACAGAGTAGCTTACGCATTAAAAAAATCTTTCTTAGCCCACTAAGGTTAAAGTAATGCTGTGGAGAGAATTGCATGTTGAAAAATAAATCCGAAAAGCTGCTAAAGCTGTAATGACATTTTAATGCATCCGCTACCCACTAGCCACTGCATAGGGGCTGGATTATCATCCTCCTCCGTCTGACTTAAATTGATTCTTTGCGCTGCAAAGACGCTTTTCCATTCGAACCCATAAATTGTTTACGTATCCATTTGTCACTTTCTCATCTCTATCAGTTCTATCTATCATTTAACGTGTCTTTTTACATGTAGATAGTGTTAGCCCAACACAAACGAACATGTCAAAGTGTACACCAGACCTATTTATCAGGATTAGACGTGATTCATGCTTTTAGGAATTATTTAGATATCTTTCCTTTCCTACTGGTACTACTCATTTGACGAACTAGTCGTGTAGTAAAAGACAACGCCTGAACTCAAGTAACGTCGTTTTAGAAACTTAAAAGTTTTATAAGGTACAAATAGAATTCCCCGTACTTATTCCACACTATACAATTGACTTTATATATTCAGGAAGAATAGCTAGTACATACTGAAGTTTATCGCGAATGCAATTGGAGGCTATAAGAAAATGACATGCAATTGTTTACGTCGTGCCCTCCTTGCCTCGCTCTTTTCTCTTATTCGGATAGATGATTGTTGTATAAGACCATGCATATTTTAGTGCATTTTCAATCCACAGTCCGGTGCATGCATGCAAAAATCTGCGTAATAAAGCTTGCGTAGTGAGGGGAAGTCAACAAAAATCCTATTTTTTGTGCATATGATGCTTATTCTTTCAATAATACATTTCTGCACTATTCACCTCTCTCTAAATTAAGGAATTAGGAATATAAAGGTTAATGAAATTTTCCAAATACCTTCTTACGTGATTGAATACCCGTACAAGTTGCAAATCAAATATGCTTGTGAGTATTGCATTGGAAAGGGGAGTAATGATTTTTCATTCTATTTACATGCTAGACAAGTGCGCGACCTTGGGCTTCCTGGCCATACGGAATCTTTGAAAAGCAGTGATATCAGAACGTATGGCATCCTTTTATCTCTATAGTAGGAAAGGTAACCTTGTAAAAAGATGAATGATACTGTATAGTCAGTGTATCTTGATAACGAAATAACTCCAGCTAATCCATTATACTCGTAGAGCTTAGCTTTGCATTCGTCTAAATATATGTAACCTTCCTTTGTAGTATAAATAGAATTGGTACATTTTATTTGCTGGAGGAAGATAGCAAATGTGAATTTATATTTCAAAGATGGCCAAATGTATGCTCTATATATTTACTAAGCTTGTGACTCGTGTGTGGGTGTTTTGTTTAATTTTGTAGGAGACTAATTCTAATATTGGTATTTGTGAGTGTATAGGTACGGCTAGCATTTATTTGTGGGTAGTGATGCATTCTACGGACAATAAATAGGTACCTAATTATGTTAATTCGACCGTAACGCAGATGTAAATTCTGATTTAGGAAGGGAAGACGCCAACGCGTAGTCAATCTGATCAACTACGTACAGACAAATGATAGCGATGTCTCAACCTTATTGTGTGTTTATAGTCAAAGACATACCGTGGTAATTTATGCTCCTCTGTCTACCAGTTCTTAATGAGTTCTCTAGACTATGGATTTTTGAGAAGCCTCACAGTGAAAATTATGCTCTGCACGTAAAGCAACTTGTATTGAACAATTTTAAATTTTGTCCAAGTAGAATTAGAATTGCTTGTTGAACGCATGTTCGGATTTTCTGAAGCGAGTAATTGACAACGTGGATTACGCTCATAAATCACTCTGATTAAAATTGATCAGTTTTCTAAAAATAAACAATGAGCCCCATAACCAAGTTTATTGTTTGCTTTAGCACTTTCTGTGTACTTAGTAGCTCTTTTAATCACGTCGTTGCGCAAGCTGTCGCTGATGAGCCTATTGTCAGTTCGAGCGAAGGAAAGCTGAAAGGTATTACATTGAAATCACGAAGCGGAAGAAATTATTATGGATTTCTCGGAGTACATTATGCAGCTAAACCGGAACGATTTGAGGTTTGCTTGATTACATTATTATACTACTGCCGTCATTTTATTACACTTTCCCTATAAACCATAGCTGGGAATTATTCATCCGGATGCACATTTATAATGTACTAACACAGTTCATCATACTCCAGATTTCAGCATTTCAGAGTATGGAAATATATCATGTACCGGTGGTTTCCTACTTTTAATTAGATAGCAGGGCCTCCCGTCAGTTGGGAGGGAATAAGAGATGCTACGCAATTCACAAATGTATGCCCTCAACATGTCCCTGGAACTAGTGAATTTCTCGGGGATGAAAATTGCCTGGTGCTCAACATTTATGTTCCAGGTGGAAAGGTAATTTTATTACAAATAACATAGAACGATTCCCCCCTTTACTGAAATCTTCAAAGCAATGCTATGTAATAATGCTATTCAGAATTATGCTATAACTTGTGTAAGAGAAGATTTCAATGCTTACAATATTCTGAAATTGTTTTACAGCTCAACGGAAAATTACCAGTGATGGTTTTCTTCCCTGGTGGAGCGTGGATGTGGGTAATTGTGCATTAATGTTTTAGAAAACAACATAGCATAAAAGATACCAAAATGTTATTCAGCATATTATTTATTTGTTCGTCATCATTTTATAGGGAGATTCATTTGGATACGGGGCGAAATATTTCATGGACCACGATATTGTCTTAGTCACTGTAAACTATCGTCTGGGAATTTTAGGTTGAATTTTAATAATTTTAACATACTTTCTACATCAAAAGTTAACAGATTACATAATATAAAAGGGTTTGTCATTTAAATCCACGTTAATTGCGTTGAACCGGCTTGAACTATGTAGGTATTGTATAACTGGTTAGTATTTTTGTAGGTTTTCTAAGTACTGAAAATGAGGTGATTCAAGGAAACTTCGGACTGAAGGATCAGGTTCAATCTTTGAAATGGATTCAGAAAAATATCGGCAATTTCGGTGGAAATGCGGAACAAGTAACGATCTTCGGAGAAAGTGCCGGTGCCGCTTCTGTTAACTATCACTTGATATCTCCCATGAGTCGCGATCTATTCACAAGAGCTATCTCACAAAGTGGTTCTGCATTGAACCCCTGGGCATTACAAAGGGAGCCGATAGAAAATGTGAAGAAACTTGCTGGAGTATTAGACTGTCCTTTTCAAGAAGGAAAGAAAGGATCTCAAGATTTTAAAGAATGTTTGAAGGAGAAAACCACCAAAGAAATTGTTGACGCTCAAAAGCATTTCCAGGTACATTAAGCTAAATTGATTCCTATTCTGCCGGGTAAATACATCAGTACCTATTTCAAATAAAAGTTTTTCTTGCAAGTTGTTTCTGAAATAAAGTTACGGCCATGCTAAAAAAACGGAATGATAGGCAACCTGTGTAGATCTTGCCCTTATGAACCGGTTGAAACCAGCCTGTGATAATGTAATATTAGTATGAAAAGGTTATTGTAGTTTAAGTCCTTGTAAATACATTATGATATAAGGTGTATGCCTTTAAAGGTTGTTTTTGTTTGTGTTTACTCAATATGGAGGCAGATGATACTATACAAGTCACTAATCCGTTATTTCAACATTGAGTGCAGAAATTAATCAGTGGTGAACCTCCCTGTCCATTTGCGCCAACAATAGAGAAGGTTTCAGCTGAAGTTGAAAGCGTCTTCCCAGTATTCCTATCGGAAACACCATACCAACTTATGACAGATGACAAATTGAAGCACAAACTGAATCTCAACATCCCCTGGATTATTGGCCTTATTGCAGACGAAGGCTTAGCTTTAATGGGAGGTAAATCATCACATTTCGTAACTTAATTCTTAACTGTCAATTTGACTCTTTGCAAAATATAGTGTCACAAGTTGTACATTTTTGCAAATGCAGAATCTGTGACATATGCCATTTATAAAGATTTTTCTCAGTTTTCATTGAGTAATGCTCACGTTGAAGTTATATTTACTTTTTGCGCAACAGCGGCTTTGAATGAGCAGAACCCGATCGGAATGAGAGTAAGAGACGGCTTCAATGAAAACCGAGATGCAGTGTACCCAATAGCACTTTGTTATGAAGAGAGTGTTAAAAGGAAGAATTGGGCAACAGTGGGCAATGCAATCCACCAGTTCTACTTTGGTGAACAAAAGATTGGGAAAGAAACTGCACAAGAATTTATTGCCATGTATTCCGACAGGATGTTCAACCACGGAGTTTGGAAGACTGCAAAATTAGCAGCAAAACGGGGAATCACTGTTTATCCTTACTTTTTCTCTTTTAAAGGGGACTTCAGCTTTTCTGACTTCTTTGGTGGAGGAGCAGAGTACAGAGGTTTGCATTTTAGTGTTTCGAATGGACAAGTCAACCTGATTTTGAATTGATTTGAACTTCTTTATGAATTTAGGGACTCATATGGATGACCTTGGATATTTGTTCAATATGACACTATTTTCTTTTAAACCAGCAGAGATTGTTCCAGATGGTAATAAAAATATGCTCAGAATGTCTGAAAATTTATTAGAATTGTGGACTAACTTCGCAAAAACAGGGTAATGATCACAATGAAAGAAAGTAGAGTCGTAAAATAGGGCAGTTAATTACAGAGTAGTGTCTTTATTTTGTAGTGCCCCAATAACATCAGGAGGAAATAAAGCTAAATGGGAAGCAATGCCTAAAGAAGACGCTGACAGTGACAAAGAACCGCAATGGTACATAATTGATGAGGATAGTAAAATGGGCGTTACTCCGTTTTCTTCCCGGATGAAGTTCTGGGATGAATTGCCCCAACTACGAGAAATGCAAAGAGAAAGAAAAAAGAAGACTGTTCAACGAGAGGAGCTTTGAACCATTGCAGATTTGTCTGTATATGACCTAACTAAGTAGAACACATTTCTTGACTCTTTATTACTGCTACATGGATATAAATACCTATTTCTGTATCTAACGCAAATAGCAACATCTTTTACTTACGCAAAGCAATAGCAATATGGCTTGGCTCATCTGAAAATTTCCATGTCTAATATCTATGTAAATATCAATTATGTGGATGCAAAGTTATTATGCACAATTCCAACCAAGACTAAAACTTACGGTTTTTCGGGTTTGTTGACTGACTCTCTTCAAGTTAAATAAATATAATTAAGTTATAAATACAATGCATACAAATTAAATCAGCACAATGTAGAAAAGCCATTAGAGAAATAAATTGCATTGCAAAACATTTTCTACCATTTTAAGGGCGAACTCAATCAATAGTGGTGCAACATCAAATTGAGTTACTGAACCGCGAAACTCTCTAATTAGAACAGGGCATTATTACATAATACAACGAAAGGACGCTTTGCATAAATGGTTTTCTAGTGCATAGCATGCACGCTATCAGAGCTCTAGTGTTTTTCCAATAAGCAGTCTATGTAAGTAGAACATTAGGACCAACTGAATAGTAGCAGATCTTATTTCCTCTATTTATGGAAATTCACGGCCAGGCCATAAATGTCGTAATACTGCATTGGATAAAAAGACAATATTATTATTTCTTGTAGAAAGACTTGCTTTTTCAAATGGAATGTAGAACGTTGTTGAGAAAAATTACTGTGTATGTACGCGTGCAGCAAAATATAATTTGTCATTTTAACTAATTGCATTGATAATAATGCTATTTGCACTTTTTAGTGTCCATAATACGTTGACACTTGAGTGCCTATTACTAATGGTCGATTATGTGCGATTATGAGGAGAGGAGGGATCATTATTTCTATGAGCATTATGATGATTGCAAAATGTACCCTGCTGAATGTGAGACGCGTAGTTTCTATTGTGTATTTTCCAACTGTGCCACAATAACAATAGGTAATATGTTATTATTGTATTTATGCACAAAGCGACAGTGACAGTGGTCAAATTAATCAGATAGATTATGTAAATTTATGTAGCTTTTCTATTACCTAAAATGTGTATTTAAGGATGTTTTATATGATTCATATAGCTAAGCTATATAGTTACTTCGTTACTTGTAGGTCTTATATTTTGCACAATGCATTAGTAGCAGATCGGCAGCTGCCCGTTTGGACACTAGATTTTTAACAATAGCAAAAATTTGCCTTCGAAAATGGATTTTTATAGTGGTTTCCGCCTCCACACGATCCCAAGTTGGCTATTTGGAACTTTTGCTGCAAACAATGTGTTTGCTACAGAAGGAAGTAAAGTCCATTTCAACTGGCCCAAAAATTGGTCATTATTCTACTGTATTTTTACACAAATCATATCCCTAGTAATCGCTTCGGACTATTTGTACGGATATGGAACGCTGGAAGGGAAAGTATTAGAGAAAATTTCGAATCTCGGATTTGTTATGGCAGTGATAGTAATGGCAATAACAATCCGTCTCATTTGTATCATAAACTCTAAACACATTGTTAGCTTTATTAATTCTTCTTCACAATATCGCAAAGAGTATCATAATGTTATTTGGCATTTACATTTCAAGCACGAACTACCAATACATCCTCCTATCCACACTCAACCGAAAGAAAATCGTTATTTCACATACTATCTTCAATTCGGGGCAACGTTGGCTACTTTTGCAGTAGACTACATAGTTTATGTAGCTGGTCTTTTTGAACGATATAATCAAGGATGCATGTCATCACTTAAGATGACTTTAATTCCTCAAGAATACACAAAACTACGCCTAATTTGTCTAGGATTCAATAGCTTCTTTCTTATTATCCCAAATTATTTTGCGTACTCTTTTATTATTTATTTTGCCCATCATTTGTCTGAAAATTACACGCGATTTTACAATGATATCTCGGATTCTATTAAAGATTGTGGAGTTTTGTCGAAACTCCCAGTTTCTCCCGTTTTCATGAAAACTTTGATTGAAAAAAATAACGGAAAATTAGAACATGAGAGTGGTAAACAAAACTCTGCTGCAGAATTGCCCTTGTCGCTGAGTAAAACTTTCAAGGAAAGATGGAAACAGTTAGACAACTTATTCAAGATTTACAACAGTGTCGCTGGTCCTTGTATTTTAGTTTTTGTCGTCATCCACACATTTGTGCTAACCATACACCTATATGATTTGCTCAATACATCAACATTTGGTTTTTTCCTATTCCAAACGAATCTGGCTGTTGTTTTTACTGTTGCATGTCTAATCAGAACCTTTACTCTGTCGGAAGTTGGACACATTCTCAACTCAAATGTAAACATTTGAAATATTCAGTCATGAAAATCAAATATTTTCTTTCCAATAAATTTCCTTTGTCATTTCATTTCAAGGTTTCGGAAACAACAGAAAAGCTCTCGGAATTGCAGATGGACCTTTCGAGTAACTTGGAAGAGCAATATTGCGTACTAAAATTTTTATATGTCTCAATTCAATTTGGATTATATTTAGATTTTCCATGATAATCCTTAGGTCTGTGAGAAAGCAAAAACATTTTTTATTGAGGCTTTTCTGCAAGTAACTGCGCTCGTATAAATTCTATTTTTTTAGTAGTTGAGTAGTACGTATAAAGTAAATAAAACTCTTATTTTTTAGGTCTTTCTGTTTATTTATAGTAAGTATTAGTTAGGTCATGGCCCAAGGCTATGGGGATTTAAAGTTTTTAGTCCGTAATTTAATCGAGTTAAGTGCACCACGAGTTGCTCTAGAATCAAGAAGCACAGATCAGGAGGACTCTTTTGGATCTCACTATCATACATTGCATTTTGCATTGCACTAGTACTACTTATTTGTTGACCACGTATGACGTACGTAAATAAGTAATTGCCTATGATGTAGCTCTTGCGACTGTTACGGCACATTGAGCACTGGAGCTGGAAACTTAACGCATGTGGCTTCTTTACAGTAGATCGCGGCTTAATAGCTACGGTAAGCAAATATATACGTACCTATACGTAATATGCAATACAAACTAAAGAAACGTACTTGCTTTGAAGTCTTAACTTCCCTATTTATTTCAGGTAATAACTACAACGATCACATATTTGATTGTGCTACTACAGTTTAATTTGGCTCTGGAAACAACAAACAAGAAATATCCCTAGCTAGATTTGAAAATAATCCATGGATGGATAAGTTTTATTGTAGAACTGTGACATGCAATTGATTGTGTGTGTTTAATGTATACCATCTAAGCAGATGCGAGCATGCTATTCTTTAGAAATTGAATGTAAGAATAAATCTCTTTTTTCACGTACGGTAATTCAATATGTGCATCATTAGTCATAGGACAACTTGAAAAAGAAGAATAAGTGTAATCTGAAACCAGATGCTATGCTATTAACCATTAAGCAATGCCTCTCCTAAGTATAATATAGCGGTTTACTAGGCGTATCCAGGAATTGAGTTACAACAAGTGCCCTTTCCTACATCGAATCATTAGGAATTGCATGATTTACTTGAAACCCACATATATACCCAGAAACTTTATGCGTTGTACTAGAAATAAAACCCTCATTCGGGAACAGAGAAAACGTTTCAAACTTTGAACAGTTTTCTGTGAAACCAACCACTTTGTAGTTTTTGATGCTTCTATCCAATTTTCAAGGCCAGAGCAGTTGTTTGTTTTAAAAATCAAATAAAGTTCAACACACAAACCAGACACTAATTGAGCCTTCTGTATATTTGCTGAAAAGATTCGCATGAAAGCAACATTCAAATCAGGCCAAACTAATTTCCATATACCTAGGTAGGTATCTATTTTAAAATGATCTAGCTGTACAAAGCACAACTGCAACTCATTCAGTCATTTATTTAAAAATGTCAATTTTTGTTGGCTATGCAAATATGATAGTCATTCAGCAATGTACAAAAGAAGCAGATTTCTGTAGAGAACTTATATAAAAACTCAGATCTCAATTCCAAAAGTAAGCACATCATTTTAGTTAAAGAACAGAGGTGTTGCGTTAATTTTTTGAAGGAAATCATGAAGTACCTTTTGATTGTCGCTGCATTTGTTGCAGTTTCTTCTGCTGCAGTACGTAAATTTTAAAAAAAAGCTTACAATTTTGATTAGTTTCACTTGCATGAATTAGTTAGAAATTATATTTTGTTTTTGCTTAATAATAACAAAAACAGGTTGCTCCCAAAGAAAAAGGTCTGCTTTCTTCAGTTTCTTCTGGAGTTTCCACTGTCTCATCTGGACTCGCTAGCGCAGCTGCCCTCGCTTCATCTTTGACCGGCTCCGGCAGCAGTAGCAATTGCGAACAGAAGCCTGTGAATATTACCGCACTGCAAAACATCTTGCCACCAGCCATGGCCAATTTGGTGACAGAGAAAAATGTGGAAACACTTCAAGGTGTGGGAAAATTAGCAGGTCTGGCTACTGCAGCAGCCACTGGGAATCCAATTGCAATTGTCAAATTACTTTTGTTTCTAACTTCCCCTGAATCTCCTGTCGACGATTTGTTTGAAATGGGAAAAGAAATTTTACCCCATTTGTCTCCTTCGGAACTAGCCGCTAATCTCCCATCAGCAAGTTCCGTCTCAAACGCCTTTAACACAGCTGCTGGAGCAGTTAGCAATCAGTTCCATAATATTGAAGATCAAGTTGCTCAAGTGTTCAATAAGAAGCCTGCTGCATAAATACTTCTTTCATTTTCTAACTGCCTACTACATCTTCATTTCTTCATTTTCTCTCTTTGTTTTCTATTTATTCAATCCGAAATTCAGTTTTCTCCTTTTTCTTGTATTCTTTGAGGAATCATTGGTGGCCTTGTCTAAAGGATCAACAAACTATCAAGTGTCTGTAAATAAAAAAGAAGAAGCTTTTCAAAGAATTCTGTTTTCGTTGCTGACATTTCCGTTGACAAAACATTTCTTCTATACGACTAGCATGTAGCATCTAAAAGTTCGCTATTGCATACAATGTCCTCATGAAATATTCAATACACAATATAATCATATGATTTGAAATAGAAATAGCTGTTGCGCAAAGACTGAGAATCTATTGCAAAAGAAATGATGTTTTATTTACACGTGTAAAAGAATATTGATCGCATAAATGTGTATACAGGGATAAAGTATTCAAGGCATATCCTTGGAATCCAGACAAGACAAATCGAGATTATAGATGCATAGAATAGAGGCTTAATTTATTCCACGCTGCTCTTTGTAATTTTTGAGGAGCTCTCTCCTTAAAATCTTTCCTGAAGTAGCTTTTGGGATGCTATCCACCCACTCAATGCCCCCTTTTAATTGCTTGTAATGCGTGACTCTGTCTTTCAAGTAGTTGTGGAGTGCATCATCTGTCAGTTGATTTGATTTTCGGACAACGTAGGCTCTAGGGAGTTCTCCAGCTGTGGAAGTATCTCCAGCAGGCACTCCAATCACAGCAACATCTTCCACGCCCGGAATTTCCCGAATCAAATCTTCTAGCTCGCTTGGGGCAACTTGCATTCCCTTCACTTTGATCAGTTCTTTTATTCTGTCGACTATGAAGCAGCAGTCGTCTTCATCGAAATAACCAACATCTCCAGTGTGCAGCCATCCATCATTATCGATTGTGTTTCTTGTTGCTTCTGCATTCTTCAAGTATCCTTTCATAACTTGTGGTCCTTTAACCAAAATTTCGCCATTCTGATTTCTCCCTAGTGTCTTCCCACTGGCGACGTCAATGATTTTGGCCATTGTATTTGGTATTGGAGAGCCACAAGATCCAATTTTCTTATTTCTTGTATTTGGATGTAGAGAGAAGCAAGTGGGCGATAATTCAGTCATTCCTGATTGAATGAAAATTGAATTGTCATTTAAAGGAACTATATGAGCTAACCGCAACTGTAAATGATCATTACTTACCGAATCCTTCTTGGAAGAAAATGTATTTGCCAGCTTTTTCCAACATTTGTGTTATCAGAGTCGCTCCAATAGGAGCAGCAGCCCCTTTGACAACGTCACAATCCTCCAGGTCATTCCTACCGAAATCCGGTGTTTGTACAAGTCGAGAGATCAAAGGAGGAACCAAATGTAACGCTGTTGGCTAAAACACATTTTCATAATTAATATCTCACAATGATCATTTCTTCGCAAGACAAGTAAATAGGGCTCTATTGTCTAAATTGTACTCTGTGTTGTCGTATGGCTTGGAGGAAGACTGGATGCTCGAATTTTCGGACACACAAAGTGTGGGCTCCCATGAACATCCCCACATGCATTAAGCTTGACAGCCCGTAACTATGATAAAACGGAAGCACTCCAACGTGCCTGGCTTGACCTCCATATTTTGTGTAAGTTCTTATTACGGAAATCCCAAACTTAGGATCTACTTGATGTAGATTTGTAGTCAAATTAGAATGCGTTATCATCACCCCTTTTGGAGGACCTATGAATAGTAGGCTGTTTAGGTTTCCATTAAACATACATGAAACAAAAATGATTCAAAGATAAAATATCTATAAATATACGGGTAGTAATAATGGAACATGTCTGTCATAGATGCATACCTGTTGTTCCACTTGAGTAGGGTAGAAAAGCAATTTCCTCCTTAGTGTCAACTTTGGAACCTTTAAAGAGCTCTACTGAAAAAGTGTCAGTCTTAATCATTTCTTTAAAAGTGTGGCATCCTTCTTGGGGCTCCCCGACAATAATTATCGATTTTATGTTTGAATTAGACTCTACTGCCAACCTGACTGTCGGGAGAACCTCCGCAGACGTAATCACGCATTTTGATTCAGAGTTGACAAGTTGACGTGCGATTTCATCTATCATTCCATATGAATTATTCAGAAAAACATGTTTTTGGTAGGAATATTTAACAATTTTGACATAATGCTTACATTAGTGTCTACTTATTAAGATCTTTGCATACGTAATTGAATTCTAAAAAGATGTCATTCACTTTTCGTGGTACCTACCTTTCGTGTAAGACGGATTTACTGGCGATACAATTAACCTAAAATGAAAACATTTAATTCAAGAAATTAACATGGCAGCACTAACAGATTGTGCTTGTATGCAAGCTGCATTCTAGTAAAACAACGATATGGAAGAGCATGAAAATACCCAGCGTTCCAAATGCCAAAGTTAACAGAAGCATATTCTGGACAATTAGGTAAGATAACGCTGATGACGTCCCCTCTAGTAAACCCGGACTGAATGAGTGCTGCGGCAAAGCCTTCTGCATTTCGGAGAATTTCATCGTGAGAGTATTTCACTCCGGTGGTTGCACATTCCTTGATGCGAGATCACAAAACAAACTTTAATTAATAAACTGAATATATACCTCCCATGTAAACGAAGGGATAAATTCTATTCCATGTTAAGATAAGATACTTGGTTTTAATGGGCACGATAGGCAGGTCAATTTATTGTAGTAAATAGAATCAAATGGTATAGCTTTCTAAGGCAAAAGTTCACATGTACAGATATATTGTGGGAATTAAGTTAATCTACACTCTACACAACACCAAATTGCTATTTGGTATATTTGTTTTTGTATAGGTACTCTCTTTCACATTACTAATAATACAGGTAGGTTTATTTCCTAATTAGTCAACCAAAGTTTGGGCGCAGGATTCCTGAAATAATATGGATTTACTATTATTACATTTAGAATCAGCCTTAGGAAGATAAACAAGAGAGGAAATGAATAAATGAGTACAAAAGCTGTTAAATGTCCCCATCCGCCGACGTTTTCTTTGATTAATTCCGGTATAGTCAGCCCTTCAACTACAGGAATATCCTCAAAACCGCTCTTCACCCAAAGATCCTGTTGCTCTTCATAAACTGCTCCCCATGAAATCTCAGAATATCTTCGTGAAATACCGAAACTGCTAGATTGATCACTACATCTACGCAATAATTTCGGCAAAACGCGAATAACAGCGCTTTTCATTATGATGACAAGTTTCCTAATGCTCCTATAATTAAATCATTCAGTAATCCAAATGAAACTGTATTATTATACAAAAGCACCACTATTATATTGGTAAAACAAAACTTAGATATCGATACAGGGAACTTTAATTATTTAATATTGATACAAGTTCATTTTATGTATCTTTATCTGAGTTTATATGCCCATTTGATAAAATCCACTTGATACTGTATCATGTTTTAATGGACTGGCTTGTATAGGTCCTGGACTTGGATGTGTACGATATAATATTTTAGTTTTTACTTGTAGTAACTGTGCAATGAAAGCACAAATAAAGCCTTAGTTCTTACTATGTTGTATGTACTGCAGTGCAGAGCATTCATATTCATACTGATATGGAACAGATAAATGAATGCTATTATCATTCATGGTATATCATTTCACACAGAAAATGTGTACAGAAAATTAAAAACAAGCTTCATTTATTGTCATGAAAGAACATAATAAGCCAAATAATAAACATTATTTATACGACTTACTAATGCTTCTGTGTATGTACTAACATTTATCATCATTTTAATCATTATCATTTATTAATCTTGGTTAATTGAAGCCATTATATATGTAATATGTACCTATTATCGAATTGTGAGAACTAAGTATACTTGTGATTATAATATAACTGACTTGTTAGATTTTGCTGCTTTCAGTTCAGAGTAATAATATCAACGCTGGTTTATAGTCTTCCTAATAATCTGCTCTTGAATTATGTATAGTTAGTATATTAAAAAGTTAATACTGTAGATAGCTTCCTCCCTTACAGCAATGCTTGTCCACACAAAGGTCTCAAAATGATATTCCCTTACCAATCGAAAGAAGAGATAACCAAATAAATAACTAACTTGGGTTTACTGCATGCTCATTATCTTTCTATACCATCCAATTGTATAGCCTTATGTCTGCCGTTATAACGTTTAACGGAAATTACGAGAGGTTCTAAAAATGTGTATCGGATTATAAAATCGTGCTATCATTCTGTGTATAGGTGTGATGTGATGACTGATGGTTACATGTTGACATTAGAATAAAGCTCTTTACGTTTCACTTAGGATTACTCTTAGCTGGATTTTGTTTTCCAGCTCTCCAAAAAGCAAAGGATGAATTATTCACATGTTATGATTATGAAAACGAAACTACATTTAAACTTGTTTTAATTATTGAATAAATTAAATATTGATGCTTAATTCTCTACCATCATATCATCGTGACATTCGACCACATACTTGTTTAAAGAGGGAGACAAAAATGGGTGATCATCAAATGAGCCTTAGAGTATTCTGAAATTTCTATTCCCCTTAGATAATGGACATTATATTATACGTATATTATAAGCCGAAACCAATTGCTATGTTATGTTTTTAAGCACCTATCTATATCTAATTTATGTCTTCAATAGAAAATTATGTTTTATGTAAGTAGGTGCGTTAACACTTACTTAAGCATGTCATTTTATGTTAATTTTTATCACTTACGTTGCCTATAAAATGAAGCTTTAGTCTAGAACCGTTTGTTCCGTTGAGTTGAGTTGAGTTGAGTTGAGTTGAGAGGACTTGACAAATTATGATTTCCGTGTTTATAACAATGATGCAAATAAAATTTAATATGAAGCTACTATAGGAAATCTTTAACATTTGCTATTTCGAGGAAGACACTTCGACTACACCACGCAAAAAAGCGAGTCAACAGAGTTCACATTTTAATGATCCTCTAAACTATGCATATGTACACAAATGTTACAGTTACATACAGTTATACTTTAGCAATTTTTTAAAGTGTACCAATAGCTATTTCATTGATTTTCCCTTCAAGCATTACTTATGCAGTGCAATAATTTTCATCATTAAAAAATCAACAAAGAAACAGGGAAACTGGGAAAGATATTTTATACAATTGAATTCTTAGAATCTTCTGGTGTGAGCCAGTAGGCAGTGAAAATGGCATTGAGACGAAAGCTTGTCAGACTCAAAAAACATATTTTGTCAAACATTCGCTACTTGTTGAGAAATTCAGTTACATTGGAAAAACTGGCCGCAATTTTTGTTATTGTTTGTGTAATATTTATTCTCACTTGCAATTACGTCCTACAAGCGCCAGTGAAGCTTAAATCCGCGGATTTTACAGAGATAAATATCAGAGCTGGATCGCTACGGCTTCCAATGAATGATCCTCGAATTATTAACCACATTACGAAATTATTTTTGCGATCTCGGCCACCTTCTAGGAATATTGAAGACCTGAAGGCTTTGTCAGAGAGATATATGAATACAGAGACGAGTAAAATCACCGATTACGTTTTAAAACTAACGAAAAACCAGGTAATAATAATATACCATCAATCCTGATTTTAAATGTATCTGCTTCGCTGATTTAGCATTAATCAGCTAAGCAAAACAGCGAGAGATTGTATGGCATAAGTATAGCGTAACATCGGGCCATTACGCTTACATTAAATGAAATCATTTTTTAAACATTTCAAAACCTAAAATGTCTTTGATGTATAACTATAGACAGATGGTTTTTTTGTGGAATACCCTGCGAAAGATGGTCTCTTAAATTCCCAAACGATACTTCTGGAAAAGCTTTACAATTGGACAGGTCTCTTAATTGAACACGATCCTAAATATTTAAGCCCACTAAAAGAAAAGGGTCGCTACTGTTGGATCTCAACTGCATGTTTATCTGTTCATCAATATCCAGAATTGGTATACTAATATCAAATAGAAATAGCACAGTATTAGTTTTGAGTAGTTTATAATACTTTACAGAATATTATAATTTTCTGCAGGAGAAAAAAAGGAGTCCACCTATCAGTCATATTCGAAATAAAACGGATAACTCTTTGAAATTCGATAAGAGGCATGAATCGACATTTTTCGCTCAGTGCTTCCCGTTGTATTCAATACTGTTAACGTTGGATGTCAATTCTATCGACCTTTTAAGTCTACGATTGGATGATCCGGCTACTGGATTGGCGATTTTGAAAACCTTGCCATTTAATTTTTCAATTTACATAAAGGTAATCTTATAATACATTTCCATTGAGCTGCATTATAATATTAGTTGCACTTCGATTCGAATGCTTGCAGCAGGTATACCCGCATTGTTTCCGTTGATCCATGGATTTTATTTCTAGGTGATTGTCATTGATGTTGAATCCAACAGCAGGGAATACAGGAAAATATTCCAATTTGTAACTGCACAGGGATATATAATGTTCCGGCACCTCAAAGGAAACACCGAAGAAGATAAAAGCAGACAGGTCTTTGTTCACCAATTTCAGTTTAAGCCTGAGTCATGAACTGCCGAATAAATTATGAACTACTTACATCAAAAAGGAACTAATTATTTTACTGTACGTGCAAAAGTGGTCATTTAGAAAATCCAAATATGTGAGTGATTGTGCATGAGATATCGATTTTAAAAAGTTTTATTTGACTTAATTATTTGCAGGTTATATTTTATTTATAACTTAATTTATGGTACACGTACACCTACCTGGTTTGTACAAGGCATTATTTATTATCTCTCTAATAGTAGTTACTACACTAATCATAAAACACCAAGTACATAATATTTTAATTTTTGTATTTTCATGTGAAAATTAAAGTGTAAATTCTACATTGGGTCATAGTCATGATGAAACGTTATTCGGGTTCCGATGCGTAATTTTAAAATGTACTAATTGGTTTAAGATTCATAAGTAAGGACAGATGCCTGGTTTCCCCGAACGAGAAGAAATGGAGGCATGTCCTTGGTTAAACATTCCAACCAGGCTAAATAGAGAGGAGCCGAAACGCCACCACGTCTTGGAATGGGCAATGTCATTACTATCAAGCACGCCATTCGGGAGTGATCCAAAAGTAATTCCCGGAGTCGCAAATGACGATTTGTGCTCTCCTTTTTCGATTTCAACTCTGAATCGTCGATTTGCATTTCTGGTAGTTTTAACCATGATAAGTTATTATTAGACAAACAACTAGTACAATTGGAAAACGTGTTACATCATGAATTATCCTGAAGACAGGGATGTATGTACGTATATAACTTACCATCATCAGGATTGTTTTTATTCGTTTGTCGATATTCTTCCACTAAAGTGGAAAAGAACTTTTTTGATTTCTCTTGGGCTTTGTCAGTAATCCCAGTAATGACAGTTATGTCAGTGAATTTGATTCTAAACTTACTCAGCATGCTCTCCAAACTGATAAAACAGGTTTTATTCAGCATTTCCAATATCATCAAAGGGATTTTGTACTAGGAAAATCAACTTACGCTTCTTGCTCCTTTTCTAAATCTTGTTGCCTATCTGCTAAAACAAAAACTCGAATATTGCAGCCAGAAAATGTGCTGCGCGTACTGATGATGTGGGGGAGTAACATTGTCAGCCCTCCATCGTCGTACATCCACCAAATGTCAATTGTTCCTTTCCTTTGTTTCAATTGAAATTGCATGAGGTTGTTTACAATTGCTTTGGGTAAAATTGCACCTCCAGGGCCGCGTAAATTAAAATTTACATTCTTGCTATGCTTGCACTTCCTTTTCTTTGGCTTCTCCAATCCATCTTCTATGTTCATTTGGAAAGTAGGATTTATATGACCAGCATTATTGTCTTTGAGTTCTGTTGATGTCCATGAATCGAATTCCAATGCTACAGAAAATATGCAAGAAAAAATATTTTCCTTCAAGATAACCACGTACATACATTTTTGTACTATTTCCACTTACAGCTTTGGAAACTAATGGATGAGTCAATATTTGTTGTGGTACTATCGAGAATGTCCGAATCTTCGGCTAAAATGTTAGAATAATCAAGTCCTTCGCGGACTCTCAAAATAGCCAACCCCAAATGATTGTCTAAAGCGTCACTAGTAAGTAACCATATTATTATTATGAGATCATCACTGTTACGTTTGTGTAACTAAAAAGCACTTTGAGTGTGCAGACTTACTGTATTACTCTGAAGTACGCTTTCAAATCTTCGGAATTACATACCGTCCAATCGGATTTGTAGCCCATGAGAACTACATTGGGACGGAGTTTTCCTATTCCTGTGGATTGCATGAGACACCTTGCCCCTTCTTCAAAGTCTACGTCATCTACCAGAACGTAAAATCCTTTGATCTTCCTGGCTCGTAAGGAATTATTGGATTTCTCTTGCAAATATTCTCTTACTTTGTATGGTTGCCTTTGCTGAGGATAGAAAATTGAAGTAAGCTGAGCGTAAGGTAAAGTTTAATTAAATAAAGTTTATTGGATGGGGTAGCTAGGTAGCCTTACTTGAATTATATGGCCACAGATCATAATAGAGTTATTTTTCGTCATGAGATTGCAAAAGTCTAACAGCGTAGGTCTGTCACAAGGAGGACCACTTAGTACAAGAATCTGCGGTCTGTACGTTTTCACATGATCTTTGGTATTACCAAGGACTTGGACGGAAGTTAAAGCTGTATTAAAGGCTTGCGCTTGAGCCGAAGATCCCCAATTAACCTCTAATGAAATCACATATGCATTACATTGGGAAATGTAGTATTCTTGGCACGTTTCAGTGGAATTCTTAATTTACCAGGTTTTTTGTAATTGAGAAGAAACACAAGCACTGCCATTATCCCAAATGTAATTAAGGCTGTTATCCAAGACATTAGAAACATTATAGCTACGCTCAAGATTAATCCTAGCAGAGCTGTCCATCTACTGTAGTACTATCATCCAAATTAATTATTTCTAATTAACATTATTGCAATTAAATCTTCTTTAAAGCATATTATATGGCGGACTCTTTTATTAAACTCGTTTTAAGTAATTACTAACCTTGAATCCTGGCCTCCACCCAAGAGGCTTAACAGTTTCTGCATGAATGACGCAAAAATTCACCACAGTATACGTAGCCATGAAGAAATTTGATATCAAAGGAGCAATTGCGTTTAGATCAGCTATTAACAGTTAAAGGAAATTCTTCAAGTTTGAGACACTAAAAATCTAAATATTTAAGATATTTGTAGCAATTACCGATTAAAATGAAACCTAATGCAACAGTGAATGCAACAGCATAGCAATAAAACGGGTCGTTGTTTTTTCTGAATCCTTTCGATAAAACTCTCGTGCCTGGAAAAAGATTATCTTTGCATAATGCTTGAAACACTTTTGGGGCGGATACTAGACACGCTAGGGCTGAAGATAGAGTTGCTGCAAAGCATCCAGCATAGATTATTGGTCCAAAAATTGACATCAACTCCATAATCTACACACGAGAACATTAATTTCTTCTTGTTGACTTCGTGTAGCTCAACAATTCAACTAATTTTATGTTCTCAACCTGAAAACTGTTTTGGCTCCCCCATTTGCAGCTTCCATGATCTAGTCCTGAGCAATTAAGGAATTCCCAGGTTTCTACTAGCTCATCTGTCATATTAGCAATTGGTCCAGTTGCATCTCTAACAGTAGCTGCTCCAGCCAAAAGGGCGAAAACGACGTAAGAAAGAGTTGTCAGAAAAATAGCCAGAAGTGTCCCTTTTGGAATCGCTTGAGAAGGATCCTTTAAGGTAAGCAATACGGAAAGATTATTTTTTTACTCCCCTACGCAATCATTGTGCTAGTAAGCTGCTAATTCCTATAATATTACGTAGGTGCGTACTAAATACTCCTGATATCATAACTACCTCTCACGAGGGCGATATCTTGTAATCAATAAAAAAAATAAAGATTTTCATAATATGCAACTTTATATAATGAAAACTTTTTACTAACTATAACGCTATTGAGCAATGCAAGATAAAACTTTTTCCTAACAAATAATTACATACTTTCAAGTCTCCAGAAATGTTAGCGCCAGCTGCAATCCCAGTAGCAGCAGGGAAAAATATTCCAAAAATACTGAAAAATGAATGCATCACTCCGGACTCAGACATGCGATAATTGGGCGAAAAGTTTTCCGAAAACAAGGTAGCTGATAAATATAGTCAGGTCAAGGTCATTACTACAATTGATTTCTAGTAAAATGAAATGCTTTTATCTGTAATTTGCTAAGTCTCACCATTCAAACCTATAAATCCTCTAGAAATTTCATCACTATCCATTGGACCTATAAAAGCCCCAAGAAGAAAGTCTCCAATTGCAACAAGTAAGATGAAGAGAAGTACGATTTGCGCCTAAGGTAGACATAAAAATAGTGTGTCATTGATAGCTAAAAAATTGCCACATGTTTTTCTAATTGTGTATTAACAAAACATTAAATACTTTTGATTCCCATTCTGTTCCTATCAGTATGATACACTGCATAACAATGAGAGCAATCGCCCCAACTATGCGAATGTCGTTTTGGGCATTGTCAAAGATTTTCAACTGTCAAAAAACAAATACAATAGGATATTACAACCTCAAGTCAACAACTTACAACTTTGTGATAAATGATAAATAATGTATATGATCCTGATGGTGGTGCATGATTAAGAAAATAATAGATTGGGAATTACATTCAAAGATTTCAGTAGATCATTTAGAGATTCAGCAAACCCAACTGTGTGCATGGCCACGGCAGTTGCATTTGCAAAAGAGAATATGGCTCCTACAGCTCCTGTCAAGTAAATCGTTATTAAATTCAGTAGGGACTGTGCCCTCATTTGTATCAGCTTTTTTGTGGACAGAAAGTATTTCAGTGTCAAACCTCCGAATTCAGGGCCCAAAGCTCTAGAGACCATATAATAAATTCCACCTCCTTTAACTTGGCCATTTGTGCTGATTGCAGACATAGAGAGAGATGTAACAGTAGTCAGTAGTGCAGAAAGACAGATAATTACGATGGTTAGCCCTGGAAATATATTGCATTATGTATTTCTCAAGTAACTTTTGCAGAAGTTTCCAAAGTTCTTTTCGTGATCAAATGTGAGGCTGCAGGTATTTACCAATTCCAGCTTGAGCTGTAACCCACGATAAACGAAGGAAGAGCATGACACCCCAAATGTTCAGCAAGCATCGGACCAGCACACCTTCGATCCAACCGAATTTAACAGCAGACTCTTTAGGGACATCTTCTAAGGACGAATCTTTGTCCTAAATTCACAATAATAGCAAGAGGAATGCCAAAATTATTCAATTGAGGGTAATGCTCAATGTATGCGATTTTTAATTCCATTAGGGAATACGTCCCACCCACTACTCTTTATATATTTCCTCTCGAAAATTCAATGTGAGAAAATGAGATTTCATCTACTAATTCTACTTCTCTAGGTAGGCACTCCACTATAACATTATTATTATTTAGAAATTAATAGCAATCCAATAATCCAAAATCCAATCTGCATTGTACCGAATTTTGATCATTTCATTTTGACTGCCATAATTGGAGCATGAGCATACAATAGCTAGTAAACTTTTATGATACTTTGAAAATTGAAGTATTTTTTATAATAAGGATGTCGCGTGTTACTAATGAGTGGGTGTCAGTATTAAAAGTTTTTGTAGTGTACCTTTTTGTAGAGAGCTTCACTCCGAAGTTCTTCAATCGTAGGCCTGGAACCTTGATCTAAATTTTTGTAGTTGTCCATTTTAGGTAATGCCTCTCTCAGATACAGACTGCATTTTCTAGCGTATTCTGATGCTGTTGTTCCTCTCCGATCATCATCTTCCCCATCCTCATCTCCATCAGAAATTTTTGGTAGAACAACGCTTTTCTTTCTATCTCCACCAAGCCCTTGAACAACAGAAACTCTCCGGGTATCCAAGGCAGGCATGCCGGGTACTTGTAATGTTGCTGTCCCATTTTGAATACAAGAGCCGACAATGATTTGTGATTGTCGAATGATTTCCGGAGAGAGCTCTTGATCCCGGCTGGAGGGATCTGGCATAACGGTGTACGACTTGGAACGCGTCTTGAGGAATTTCTTTGAAGGCTCTTCTCTAAGTAGCAGTAAGCAACTGACTTGCTATGTCAGTGTTTTTAGGAAGCAAGTTTTAATTTTTGATGGCAGCAGCTTCAGTCGAGAGCTGAGACTAACAATGGAAAACATTTTACATGATCTGTTAAGTCAAAGTTTAATTTAC
Source organism: Tomocerus nigrus (assembly GCA_019776505.1). NCBI lineage: Eukaryota > Metazoa > Arthropoda > Collembola > Entomobryomorpha > Tomoceridae > Tomocerus > Tomocerus nigrus. Next base: position 13,973 of record JABASI010000375.1, on the reverse strand, counting down.
TAATATCATATTTGGATCCTAATAATAGTGCTTGATATGACGGAGAGAGTAGCTAGGGAGTTGTTTTTGGCTGTGGACGAACAGCAACACATCTTTATTCTCTATATAAGCTGTACATGTAATTAACATTGATTAACAGAGCATAGGTAAGAAGGTCATCCCAACATTATCAAGCTTTGATTACAAGAGTGAATTAGAGGAAGGTGCTTGAAATAAAAGCTTAAAATCGCCCTCAAGATTTAATTCAGAGTATTGTCTCATTGGTCCCCTAATCTTCATGGACGATATTTCGTTGGTGATTACAAGTAGACTTGCTTCATTTAGTCCTTTAATAACAGTGCCACACCAGCAACTATCATATTACGGTGATGTTGCAATAAAGAGGACGATAAACATAACGTTAATGGAAGTAATGTAATTGTAATCGTACGATGATACTTGCTTCTTGATGCTGATGCTACCAGCAATCGTCATTGCATTATATTATAGCGTGGTGTTGCTCCTATTCGCAAATAGTTATGCAATTCTCCACATAGCCCTAGAACGTAACACAATCAGTGATGATTTGCTTTTGTGTGGACGGCCTTATTATTTCTGCATACCAATTCCAAATTACCTTGGTATAATTACGAATATAATACTGTCCAAGATGTTTTTGTTTAAGTAGTAAATGCAAATTGCAGACCCTTGTTCCTCTACCACGGACCCACCAGTATCATTAAAAGAAGAAAAACAGCAATTATATTTATAAAGATGGTTCATCCAACACAGACAGGTTGTAAAAATTTCTTTTATGGCAAACAGAAATTAATTTACATTTGGAATTCTCGAAATTAATTATACCCTGATATGCATAGTGGCTTTTGGGACTCTGTCCACCCAACCATGTTATAAAAGTTAGATAGTTTGGAACAGTCTTCTGAAGTCCTTGTCAACTATCATAAATAAATTATCGATCTGCATCTAGGTATATGCTTTCCATGATTCCCGATTCCCGAATCCCAAAAGACATCATAAAACAGGGTTTCCTTTCTTAATTATATTTTGGGCAAAAATGTACGATGGATACACAATACACATGCGATTTCCATGTATTTCTATTATCTACACATCTAGGTACGATTCAATTTCAAACGAAAATGCAGTAGGAGCATTTTGGTTTGATGTATTTCAATTGTGAACATCTCGCTTGGTTGGGCTGTATCACTTGAAAAATAATGTCGGGGTTTTATTTTTCTTGAGTTATTGAAGAACTGCTAGCTAGGCACCCATCAGCCCATCACTTATGGTGGCAAAAATACAACGTCTGATGAAATGTGAGATCCTTGTTTACTTGATACAAATATACCAATAAAACCCTATAATTCAGGCAGACACAAGATATATTTTTGTTGTTACCAACTCATACAGATAGAATCCATTATAAATAATTTATGATTATGACGCTAGTAATTAGTTAAAACGTGCGTAGATAGATATTGTGCCATTTCCATTCCCAGCTAAGCACTTATAATATTATTATCACCAAATCAGAAAAAAAGTAAAAATATCCATCATAATTATGAGCTTAAGCTGTCTCACAATTTTCCCATTTAATTTGTCATTCCACTAAAAATAGTAACATCTTAGAACGAAAGCGCAGTACCTATGTACCTATATACTAGAGTGCCTATAGTATGTGTAGGCAGTAGGCACCTATATATATGTAATACTTCGCGGAAATAAACATGAAAAAAATAAGAAGCTATATAGTATCTATTTTTACTGAGTTAATTACAAAAAGATAGAGATGGATTCGTCTCTTCAGCTATATGAATGCATGTCACAAAACCATGTTTACGCAAGACAAGGGAAACTCTTGCTAACATTATTGAGGTACATTATCTACAGTGTATTATAGTCAGTGTAGTGTACCTAGCTACCTCGGAAATTTCATCTAGGTATAGATCGTATTGACGTAGAAAAGGCCCACATAATTATGGTAGGCATATCGTAAAGTAATACGGATTCGGATTAAGTGTTTGCTGGTGTCAATGACAGGAAAGGTGTGTGACGCCAACAATTTCCTTGGTTAAAAATAGATTTATCATAATATTTCGTGCTCTTGTGTAAATAAGTCTACTAATAGAACTGGACAATACCAGATAATCTACGCCCAACATGGCAAATTTTGAGCAAACATTCTGCATTGTTGGTCTGAGAAATTATGGTCAAATTACATGTAGGATACTTGGAATAGTACCTGTCACTGCCGGTTGAATGACCAGTCAACTAAATGACTAAAAGCCATACTATGAAATATTTTCTCAAAGTAAATGTGATCATTAGATAGTCATCAAGACATTATCAGAACTTCAGTTCGAAAAATAATGGAACTTATAATTGTTTAACAAGATTAAGATCAACGTTGCAGCACATTAACGATAGAGGTTTGTCGACTGGCTTTCGATTACAATGATGTCATGACAGGCTTTGATACACAAATACTGGAATAAGTATTCATAGTATATGTAACAAAAATCGTTTAATAAATCAATCCCTTCGGGTAGTCAATTAGAATATGTGGCATAATATTTTGGCTGTTCCCACATTTTGCCTATGACATACCTATAGCTGTCAAACCAGATAAGTCTTACCTTGTGATTTAATTGTCTGCATTAGCATCTTCACACTTTGCTGATGTATGGCAAGTATTAGCAATGATACAGAGATTACAATAATTTCTATTTATATCCCGTAAGCAGGTCATAGTCAAAATTCATAGCCGATCTTTAGTGTGTATATTGACTTGTATGCAAGTCTGTAACTATTGTCATTAATTATTATTGTGAATCTAAATGAATGCATGGCTTGGCATGAATTAACTGATGAGCGCGTAGGTGGAGCGTGATGCGTAATCAGACTGGCACCTCTATTAATACTTTAGTTAGTGTCATTTTGGTCATAGCCAGTATTAATTGGATCTTAACCGGATTTCCAGAAACATGCTTCTTAGGCTGATAAATTATTAATTGCTACGCTCGGAACTCACAGGAACCATAATATTATTTGTTCATTAAATATAGACTCTGACATTTGCATTAAACATATATTATCTGCGTCATACCCCAGAGATGCTTTATTACTGCAAAATTTATTGTTCATTTTCAGTACCTACTTCGTCTTTGGCTACAGCTAAATATAGTTCAAAATAATTCTTCTACTCCATATAGAAGATCACACTCGAATGATTTTGAGATTTATTAACGATGTTATAATAAGTATTTACTACACGTAAAATAGGAACTTCTAGTGCAGTCGTAGCAAAGAGGGACATACTCGTACACTCGTACACTAACACTCGTACATGCCCTATGTAACATACAGTTCCTGATTAATTGTAAGTAGTTCATTAAATTCATTCGCTAATTATGGTCAAGTAATTTTAATTTGTAATAAATGGTAACGATGTCAGATGACATGATTGCTATATTTTCAACATATACCCACTTTAATTTGGTGCAGCGTACTAAACAAGACCACGCCTTGGGTCACAATCATATTATCTTGTTTGATAAGGCCCATTTGAATTAGTGTTGCCTGAATACATTTTGAATGCAATATAAAATAGTAGGTAGGTGCTTGAAATGCCAAAACATAGATTTCTGCTGAAGTATATTTATAGTTTCGTAGGTGTAAACATTCAGTCTATGGATATTGCATACTACACGATTCCCCGTGAATTACTCCCCGTTGTTAATTGCTCCCAGCAGCAATTGCATCCGACCTTCTCTACAAAACTGAGGATTAGGATTATGATGGATGACTAGTATTAGGCAAATGGTTCAAATGAAATTGGTCACTACTATTAACCGCAATCACTCATAACATTTGCCTAGCTAATTAATAGTAATGTGCAGAGTGGCCAAGCGGGCGCAGGCTTAGTTTGACAAAAGTACTAGCTTTATCATACAAAATTTGGATATAAAAAGCAATTAAAATAGGTCTTCGGGAGCAATTGCTGCTTGGAGCAATTAATGCGGGGAGCAATTATGAAGGAAATACTACGGGGAGTAATTAAAAGTGGGGAGCAATTACCGTGTCACTTTACTGCACTATAGGTACTTCACATTTCACATCATTTTATCCGATGGAAAGTCATATGCCGATATTATTGTTATTATGTAAGTAATAATGCATAATGGTGTTATAACATAGTATATGACATAATTTGTTAAGTAATGAAGAAGCTACTGGAAGCCCTATTATAATGAGTAATATTAAATTATGTGGGTCAATAACAAAATTCATGGTTTAAATATCAACACTTGAAGTAAGTAATCTCTATAATCTCGTGGGGACACAAGATAAGTTTCATGAGAATTGCAATCACTAATTACAATTCGATTTTGCATGCACACATCTTTTTACTGTTTTTACAAATGACCATAAGATGGGTAAGCCTTTCAATTACGTATTGGAAATAATATTTTATGTCTATATTATAAGTATATCTGTATATAATATGATAATATCCATTCAAAACGCACTATTGAAAACTACTATTATTTGCAGGGTCTTCAAAGAGATTTTCAGTTTGGAAATTACTTTTGGGGCTATTAATTTCTTTTGTCTCAAGTGGCACTGTTTATGGCGAAGAGATTTATTCGGGCACGGTGAAAATTAAAACTAGAGCCGAAGATAATCTAATAGATATTGCATTTGGAGAAGGTAGTGAAAAGACTTGTAATGCTTTCAAAATATTTTGTAACACCTGCGGCAATTCAAGCTTTGAACATTAATTTTAAAAAAATTGTAGGAGATAAGCTGATTGGACAGCTGGGTGTTAGCTTGCCATCTGCTATAGGTCAAGCTACTACTTGCAATTCCCCTGTAAATACAACATGCCTCCAATGGGGAGACTATGCTCAACTTTTAATTACAGATGCCAATGAGGCTAATGATAACTGCGCTAGGGTTGAATGGACATCCACTCATTCTAAAAAGTTTGAAGACTGTTTCAACATTGTAGATGGAGTCCACTGGTAACTGCATAGCTATATCATGCACAATTTCAAAAATCCATTATCATCATTATTATTATCTGTCAACCATTATTCTGCAATTGAAAATTGTATTTCTAAAACAGGTACGGCGGTGGCGAAACATGGTACATTCTATTTTTTAATATATTTTATATTCCGAAACACCAGAACTACCTACGGCAAATTATCAGCAGCGTTTCTGGTAATTGATTATAACTTTGGATCTCGAACAGGTATCACACCTGGCCAATTGAAGACCAAAGACGCCCAGAAGTTCCAGTTACAACTGGAGAAAGTGGAGAGTTTAATGGAGTTACTGAATATTACTGGCTGGTTTCTTCTGGAGCAGCCATAAAAGTTGATGAAGATATTCCACTTTTCTTCAGTAAATTACATTAATGTAGATTACAAGGAATTATATGCATGCAACTTTTTTTAGACTCTTACAATTCATTTTGGAAATGATGTTGCATTTTCACCTAGGTTTAAATTCTGTGCGACCAAACAAAGTGTGTTTCTTGGCTAAGGACATATTTCCCTTCAACAGGCGATCTCCGTTGAGCCTGAAATACAATGTCTGTCTTGGGAATAACTTGAAGGAAGCCCATTTAACTGCTCAGTCCAAGTTCTACGAAAAGCCAACAAGCATTCCCGATGAAAATATGATAATTTATCCATTGTGGTCTACGTGGGCTCAATACCATGCGGATGTTAACCAAGAGGTTGTTTTGGAATTTGCGAGACGAATACTTTCAGAAGGATATACTTCAAATTCTCATGTAGAAATTGATGACAATTGGGAAAGCTGCTACGGAGAGGCAGAATTCCATTCTACAAAGTTTCCAGATCCTGCAGGTAAAAAAACTAATTGATTTCATGACAAAGAAGTTTTAATAAAACGGATTTTTTAGGAATGGTTAGAACTCTGAATGAACAAAACTTCCGAGTTACTTTGTGGATTCACCCGTTTGTTAATTTTGGTATGTTCATTGCTCGTACGATTTAATTTCGATTTAAAATTCAAACTAAGCAATAGTAAATGTATCTGGAAGTTCATGAAATCATCTGAATGAAGCATTTGCTTGAATGACATAAACAGGTTGTCCGTCATATCCAATCGGTGTTCAAGAAGGTTACTTCGTGAAGGATCGAAAGGATAAGGCCGGAATAGTTTCATGGTGGTCAGTGACAAAAATCAGAATTTAATTCTTAGTTTTAAGTATTTACAATGTTTCAATTCAACTTGGTATGTCAATAATAAATTGGCTTGGATATTAAAATGCAGGACTAGCGGTGGTGCTAATGCTGGAATAGTTGATTATTCAAACCCAGATGCAGTTTTGTGGTGGAAAGCCCGATTGGAAAGGTTACAAACGGAGTATGGAATTGATTCCTTCAAATTCGATTCGGGAGAAGCGAGTTATGTGCCTTACAGTGCCAAATTATCCAATGTAGACGACAATACCCTACCCAATTCCTTCACCAACATTTTCGTCGATTCGGTTGCAGGATTTGGTAATATGGTGGAAGTGCGAGCGGCACGTAGGAATCAGGTTGGCTTCAGTTAGTTCTTCATTAAAATTAAAGAATCTTCATGTGTTTATTTTATGTTATAGTTTCAATATGTTTATCCCAGGGAAAAGCGATATTCTTTAGGATGTTTGACAAAGACTCTCGTTTCGGTTACGACAACGGATTAAAATCTGTTATACCAACACTTCTGCATTTTGGCATACTTGGCTACCCCTTTGTGTTGCCTGATATGATAGGGTAAGTTCTATGGCCAAAATTGACTGAAAATGTAAAATAATGATAAGGGAAGTCACGACACGTAGTAAAAGGTATCCCAAATACACAGGATCCTGTTTATCCCTTACATGCGGTATTTTAGGCAAATGAGTGTAAACCAATGTTCTTACTAACCACTAACAGGGGAAATGCCTACGGTGGAAGACCTTCCAAAGAACTGTACATCCGTTGGATGCAGGCAAATGCATTTATGCCTGCCGTTCAAATTTCACTTGTCCCTTGGGATTATGATGCTGAGGTATTCCTTGGAGTTATTCCTCCGTTGAAATTTACGAATTTTTGACAAAACTTTTCATGAGAAAATTTATTTTCAGACGATTAGAATCACAAAGGAAATATTAGACCTCCGAATCGAATACAGGGATGTAATTCTCACGGCAGCTAACCAATCGCTAACTGGAGCTCCAATCAACAGGCCAATGTGGTGGGTCGATGCAGATGACCAGAATACTTATGACATAGATTCACGTAAATAATTTTTCATATAGCTGAAACTAGCTATACAAATAGTAAACATAAAGGCAGGCAATTTGGTTATAGTTCAATTATTTTTTGATAATTTTAACTCCAACCCAGAGATAATACCTACGGGTAAGTATCATAGGTTAAACAAACAACCCATGCATTATCTGTAGTTATATAAGCATATACAGTTGCCATTCATTGTAAGATTCCATTGTGCAGTGGCAATCTGCAATCAGTAATGACGGTAATCAGAAACTAAAAAGTTTTTCTCTTTACCTTAATTTAATGCAACAGTTACAATAATATTATTTTATGTACTATCATTTATGAATTTAAATTCAATTACTAAACATTGCAGAGTATATGTTGGGAGATAACATCCTTGTGGCCCCTGTCCTGGATGAAGGTGCAACAGCTCGTGATATTTACTTGCCAAGAGGAATATGGGCCGAAGGTGTCTCTGGAGTGTCACATACTGGTCCAGTGTGGCTCAGAAATTTCCCTGCCCCTTTGAACACGTTGCCTTTCTTCATTAAGCAAGCGTAACATTATGTAGATGTTAGCGAACGAAATCATGGAATTAATTACCATCATTTTCATCCCAATGTTTATTTATTAATGTCGATTTGTTCGGTTCAAAGCCCAAATAAATGTAACTACTATTTGTTCACAAAGCTAAGTATTTAGTTTTGCTTTGTCGTATTTTCTGTTAATTTCATTACATACCTATTTTGTTATTATCGACTAATCGGGTGCTATGATAAGTTATGGTTGATAATTAAGGAATAAAGCCACAGCTGATGGTGTGCATATTAATGTCGCCATCGATCGGAGCTCTTGGATGAAAAACAATGGTAACCCGATTTCCAAACCTGTAAATAATCTCTATTTATTTATACATAGGTATTGCTTTTATCTTCGCGTATAGTTTTATGAGACAGCAATCGTCGAAAGAGATGAAAATGACAAAACACATGTATTATATTTCCTTGCAGCTATACTAAGTATAATCTGAATTCTCCGACAGGGATATTATGTATATCATTTACCTATATAAATTGAAGATTCTCTACTGTACCCAATCTCATTAACCTTTTGTAGATCAGCCGAAATAGATAGCTTCAATGACCTTAGGTGCATGGTGTAGAAAATGATCTACCTAATTACTAATTATTAATGTATGCCAAATAAATTCTGAAAATATGAAAACAAATATTTTTGTGTGCGCTATACTCTGGAGACTCTGGACATTAAGTCAACAAAGCGCTTTCGGTAATTATTTATTTGTACTTGGACATTTGATATTTCGTATGTGTTCACATTAAGGCTTTAGGTATAACAAGCGGATAAGCGGACATAGTATACAAAAGTACTGCAGCATAACACAAGAGTATTACGAGTTAATGTTTCATTAAAATCACATTATGTGGGATACTGACGACAAATTGCAAGATTCAATCCGTTTACAAAAGAAAATCATGTTTAGAGGGAAAAAATCTTAAAGACATGCATTCTTCATTCATTCTTAAAGACACATGCATTCATTCAGAAACAATATTTGGGACTTCCAAACCAAAACGAAAACATCATAAAATAAAACATTGTGGAAGAGATTACACAAGGTAAAGAATTAATTTTAATCCCATCTCAGTATGATTTAGGATTATAGGGAGCTGTGGGAAATGGTGAATTGGTGAGTGTATTAATGGAGTGGAAATAATTGAAGTGGTTTGGGTGCCGTGAAAGGGAGCACGTTTAGAAACAGGAGAGTTGTTCCAATTAAAAGCCGGCAAACAAGGCAATAAAATCAGATAACGAAAAGACAATAGAAATGAATCTGCAGCAATCAATTAATCTTTTGAGATTAGTTGACTACATAAGCGCATTCGTCTGTCTCCTCTGGTTTTCCTAATAAATCAATTGATAAAAACAATTCATTAGACATAGTTAAAGTGGAAAGGAAGGTAGATTTTCCACAGTCGAATCAGGCAGAGCCCCAGTCGACTTCAGTTCTCGGCTCTCACATCGTGACCCATCTCGTCAAAACATTTACTCATTATGTCATCCAATTCTACTCTACTAATCCTAAACACTTTCTTTCCTCTCTCACTTTCCATTGTTTCCCTAGATTACGACTATTATTACAACACAGTCTCTGCAGTATTTAATTCCTCTTCACCACTAATGTCTACACTACTCCACACTACTTTAGGTTAATGTTCTATTTTCAATCCTCTTAAGAAACAATATCTCACAATAAAACAAAAGATTATTAGCAGGTGGTTGGTTAAACTAAAACATTGCAAAATTAAACAGAGAACCCGAGGGCATTAACGAAACAAGTAACTAAATGAGCTAAAAATATCTAGGACTAATAATTCTTTTCATCTAATATCTTTTAAAAAGACTTTGTTGGGGAGGACCGTAAGAACCTTGAGGATTACTAGGTGAGGGTTGTTGTGGAGCTCCGTAACCGGGTTGTGGAATAGGAGCGGGTTCTGGTGGTCCATATTGAGGTCGTTGTTGAGGATTAGATGCAGGTGGCCCATATGACCCTTGATTAGATGGAGGAGGTGGTCCAGGTGGCCCGTATGACGCTTGCTCTTCTGTATTTGGCTCATATTGACTTTGCTGAGAAGTACCAGAAGGTTCAAAGTTATCTTGAGAATCTGAGTCTTGATTTTCATTAGGACCATCGAAACTATCCTTGTAGCGAATGAAGAATACTTCCGGTTTGGAGGGGGGCTGCCTTGGTGCAGGTTTCAGTCTAATCTGACCCTGCCCACCTTCCGGTTTCTTCACCAATACGTACCTGAAATTAAACCGCGAAAATTATAGTAACATTTTCATCAGTAATGAATGTTATCATCAACATTCAACAGTGACCATGAAAAATTAGCAGGAATCATGAATTGGTCTCCTTACACAACGGTTTTCCTTTCAGGTTCAGCGGGTAATTCAATTTCAGACGGTGGTTGACTAGAGGGACTTGGGGCTTTAATGAAAATAATTTGGTAGACTTTATCTTTCGACTGTTTAGGTAAAACAACTCGCGGTGGAGTTATATCAGAAGCCTCTGTAGGAGCCACGTGTATCGTAACATACTTGAACACCTTAGGTCCATTATTCCTTGAAGACGATAACGATGTGGCTTGTTTTAGGAGGTTACCACTACTACCTGAAGGTGGGTATCCTCCTTGAGATGACGGCGGTCCGTAAGCAGGGGCCGGAGGGCCATATTTCTGAGATCTTGCCACAACTGTCACAACAAGTGAGGCAAAAATCTGGAAAATACAACAAAATTCACTTCTAGTAGCAATTTTCCACAAAAAAAGCTCAAATAGTTGAGAAAAATGATTTTCCACAAGATAATAATCTTACCACGACACTATTTTTCATTTTATTAGATTTTCACAAACTTCTTTTTCACAATTAACAATAGTAGCTAAGAGTTCAAAGTTAAGCTGTTTCTTTTAGGTGTCACGGCGAGATCTGCGTCGATACTGAAAAAAATCGGAAGTTGCGTCTCCTTTTAAAGAAGGAAGAAGTCCATTGATAGTAAGTATAACCGGATGAATGATCATTGGACGAATAATATGCAATAATATTACGTGTACAATGTATTTCTTGCTCTGTCCATCTCACACTAATGTGTAAACGGAAGGAAGGAAGGAAGGTAAGAGGTTGTGGAAAGCATTAGTGTGATAGTCTTTCTTTAAATGCCGGAAATCTAGGCACTCCCTAAAAGTGATTCCGGTCTGTTAATTCATTTATTGCATCACATTGCATTACATCTGCCTCATCTATCAATTGTGCAGTATACAGAGTACAATTATAAAGGTCTAGACATGCTGTACTCGTATGACAAGCAACCATTCACCATTGTAGCACCTGAATTTATTAAATGTGAGCAGTCACTACCAGCCACCAACCAACTATATACCAACCAAGAAGCAACACTTACAAATATGCGTAAAGTGACTCCATGCATGCGTTTTGTCAAAGGAGATTCCAAGAAAGGAAGGAAGAAGGCTTGGCAAATGCAACGGAACAAGATTATTGGTATTCCTAACTGTGTATAAAAGCCATCTATTTTACATATCTTCGATTAGGTACCTACACTCGCACTCTAGTAATTAAGAATTAGAGAAGAGAAAATTATCTAACGTATGAATCGCATAACGTAATAAAGTTCAATGGTTTGATTAGGAGTTAGCACGAGAGGAAATGATGAGGAAGTTATAAAATATCCCCATCTTCACCAGTTCAGAGCCAACATGAGTTGGGAACACCAGTTCAAACACATTTGCATCTTTTATTTCTCTTTTCTGACAGATTGTCATCTTTTAGCAGCGCTTATGCCTAAGTCATTGTTGTACAAGGCAAGTTGGAATTGGAAAAATTTGAAATATCTCAAGAGTAGTTAGTGACTGGTTTGTTTGTGTTAAACAAACATGTAGGGATACGCTCTAAACGACTAAAAGCAATGCATAATAGTATTTAAATTAAACTTCTTTCTCTTTGCTTCATCTTCATAGATATACGGACAGATACGACATCGAAGATACAAAGATCTTTGTTTAGTTAAGAGTATCAAAGGCACTTGTTTGCCAACAACTTGACTTGGCAACTTCTCCTAAGAGTACCTAAGACCAATTACATCCCTCTTGTTATATCAGAAAGATTTTCATCTCATATGTTTGCTCTGCTGCATCAGTAGTAGCTCTTTAATTTCTCAAGTTTGATTTGCCATTATAGTAAGCTATAGTCGTCGGCATTAATGAAGAATGGACTTAGAATTTTCGATGCTGTTTGCATTTTGTACGGAATTAAACATAGGAGTTGTTCAATCGTTCTCAGTAACGAATGCGCAACTAAATAACTTACTAGTATCATTATAATATTTTGATAGAGCTTTCTAATTCTAATCACACACTGCGGAACGCAAACACTATCATGAGCAGTTTAACAAGTTTCTACATTAAAAACAATGTCCAATTATGATGTACATTGTAGTCGTCGTCATTATTAAATCCTACCATCTTACATGAACAGCAGATAATTACTTTATATCCATAGATAGTTCTGCGAATTTTCTGTCTTCTCTAAATAAATGTACAGGACATTTGTCCGTCTGTTTAGTTTTCATATTTGTTTATCTTTTATCTCTGACATGACACAGCAATTATTCATAATTTGATTTATTACTAAAGTGCATTTAAAATAAATCTTCAAGTTGCATCATTTGCAACTTCTGCATTTCCAAAAATTCTATGCTGCAATCCTTAATTAATTAAGTAATAACGGACAGGCTCGCACACAACAATAATATACGTTACATAAATATATACAAGAAGTTTAATAGTAAGAAAGTATTTCGGTAGTCTATGGTAAATGCAATATTTCTACTGATTTCTAGGAAAGTTGTAAAAATTCCATCCTGACCTGCCTGATTAATTCTTCATCCCCCTGTTTCTTACAACTCATATGAAAAATATCTGAATTAAATAATGACTTTTGTGTTTCACTCAATGACTCAACTATACCCAGTCATAAACAGTGCATAAAACTATATACTATTCTTATGTATTTACATACTCATAGTGTGCTGATGATACGCTTACCAAAGATGGTCAATTTTGCGAAGGGGAAGTTAACGAGGAGCATGAGAAAACCAGTTTGCGACAATATCTATACTGACTATTTATTCTTGACTTGATTAGTTTTTCCAAACCAAATCTCATTTCATGTCAAGAATTGCGATAAACTACAAGTGCTAAAAGTCATGCCGAGTAGTCGGCACGGCACAATGTATCACAATGCAATATATTCGGAAGTTTTCTTGATAGTTGACGCAAACACACTCTTAACCCGTTTTCATTTACTAAAATAACTTACTATTCCTATATACAATTAGTTCGTTTTCTTTTGAACATAATTAATTTTAATATTTCCGTGCTCAATTACTAGATAATTAACTGCATTTTTATTCTAGTATAATAACATCATTATCATAGTAAAATAAAATGAATAGATACTACACATAATATGGAATTTCCACAATAATTAGAATTAGGTTCAAACGACCGTCCCTTGAGGAGTATTGAGTGAGTTACTGGATGATAAAGGAAGTCAAAATAGCTCTTTTTAAAAACAAAAACTTTTGTTAACACCAAAATTTTCGAACGAAAAATCAACAGATCCTCCTACTCATTGGTTAGTGTGCGAAACGAAAAGTGGACACGTAGCGCATTTTGTGTGGTACAATTTCGATATGCTTTTGAGAGCTCGTTCGGCGTTCCTCTCTGTAATAATCAGTACAATAATATATTCTGAGTGTGAGGAAAATTAAAGAATTTATGTTCATCGATGGTCGTCATCATTAATTGGCATGTCAATTTTGTCAAATATTTCTGTCAAATATTATACTTTTCATGTATAAATCATAATTAATTATAGCAGTATGAGTATGAGTACGACTATGTATTATATGAGTATCTTTTATTGACACATTACATACATGTATTGGCAGGCACTGTTAATGCACTTACAGCATGTAACATTTTACGACGCTTTTGCAAAATAAATGTATAAATGTTTCTATTTACTTTTATTGAACTGGCAGCTCATGCTATGTATTGTCGCATGCTTGGTAATGATAATAACTACTAACTA